>JBBMKB010080841.1:33482-51272 GCA_037833945.1 Alaria marginata
GTTCTCAGAAATACCCCCCCTCTTAGGGTTCTCAGAAATACCCCCCCCCCCCCCCCACATGCACAGATAATAAACTTACGTGTGTCGACACGATTCCACGTGCGTTTGAGATACACTGGAATATTTATGCCCTTGCGGGGGTAAAACAGGCCACATCGGCGCGACGTGAGGTGACCATCTAATAGGCCACAGCATGGGCCACACCCGCCCAAGGTGACTACCAGGTAGTTAGCAGTCAACTTGAGCAAGCACGGGACCGTGTATTCTCCACCACATCCTCTCGTCTGAAGACGAACTCCACATCAATTATCGATAGCTTCGTGCCGAACACTAGGTTCGTTATTTCCCGACCCCGCGCTGCTTGCCGCGTGGGAAAGAGATACACTCCAGCGGCCCAAAAGCGCACTCGAGCACGTCCATACATAGAACCCCACTTACACCAGGTACAGGGTATGATCTATCCCTGAACGATCGATCACCTCTAGACATGCAATCCAACCCCTTTTCGGGTACTGGGTATATACTAGGGATGAACGATCAAAACCGATACTGCTGTAGCCGTCAGCACGAGACAGACAGTCGTGCCGGGCACTGGGCTAAAGCGGGTGTGGTAGCGTTGAAGCGTTCAGTCAATCGGCTCGTAGCCGTAGTCAGAACTCGGATCGAACGAAGCGCCGTTGGCGACCTTTAACTTGGTGTAGGACAGACCGGTGTTGCCCGACATGGTCGTTTTTGTAGAGTTATCGAAACGGATCGTCAAGGCGTCCTCGAAGGTGTTGTCAAGAAATTTCGTTCGGTCAGATGTCATGATCTTCAGGCTCTCCTTGCCTCCGATGAGGGTGTTGTCCCTGAACATGTTGTCCTGAGACCGCCCTGACAACACGACGTCCGGCTCATCGGTCCCTAGGTACGAGTACGTGTTGTACCTGTGCAGACGGTTGTTATCCGAGCAATCGCGTGGCGAACGAAGGAGGGGGTTTTCTCAGGAGGAGTTCTTCAAGACGGGTTTCTCACTACGGGTTCCTCGATAAGCGATCTTCAAGAAGGTCTTGCTTAGCGGAAGAAGAGTTCAGTTCCTCACGAGAACGTTGGTTACACCCACGTTTCGACAGCTTGGCGTTTGCACGGGAACCGTACGAGCGAAGCAAAGGATTGACTTCACGCGTGCCACGGTAGATATGTTGCTTAAAGTTTCTGAGTCTCTTCAGTTGAGGATATCTATGCCGCAAGCGACAACGACGCTTGCTACGATAGAGGCAGCCCTTTTATTTAGTTACATTTCTACAATACAATTCGTTGTACACCTAGGCCATGGGATTGTCCAACAGGTTGCTTTTCTGCGTTAAACAGGTTGCTTTTCTGCGTTCTGTAAACCACGGTCTGTTTCTGGGTGAGATACTGTGCAGAGGTCCTCAAGCGAGGAGCTTGCGGACTTTTAGGTGAACCCTTCGCGAAACATGTTCCCAACCGGCTTTAACAACAGACATGGGGTGCCCAGGGACTGCGATACATAACGCTGGCAACAACGGGGTCCGGAGATATTGGGGACCTTCTCAGCTGACGACCACCGTCAAATATAACATACGAGGTGGGCAGCAAATGTGCTATTAATAGCCACACATAGCATGTTTCTCAACAACGCGCGGCGAATGCGACAGCCAAACAAATGAAAATTAGAGAGGTTGTTATTTGTCTCGAGAACTTGGACTGGGATTCTCACTTGGAAGATCCAGTAATGACGTTGTTGTAGAAGACGTTGCTGGCGCACCCTACGGAGAACCTAACCCCGTACTTGTTGTTCTCGAAGAGGTTGCCAGACACTTCGGCGTTGAAAGACTCCATCATTGCCAGTCCAGCGTCGCCGTTGTCGTGGACGTAGTTGCCTGGGGCGGAAGCGAAGTTCGGCGTAGTCGAGTACGACCAAAACTATTAAAATGGCAAAGTCAGATCATTCGAAAATAGCACATACAGAGGATGCGCCGTATTTGTGGACCTCGGCTTTTCAGCAGTTATTAGTCGGGCCATCACGGATCGTTGGCGTTCCCCAAACAATCGAGAGACAGGTTCGTCTGTAATAGCGGGCTTGGTGAGAAGAAAGCGGTCACACCTCGTAACCGTAGTGGCGAAATCGCAAGGTTAGTTGTGTACGTCGCGTGGACCATGGCCTTTCCGGAGCTTCTAGATCCAGGCAGAAAATTATTTTGCGGTCTATGGGCGCCGCGAGGTGTTTTCCCTTTTACTGTACAATACTAATCAAGGAGCATGCGCTGCCAAAAAAGGAATTAACTATCTTCGTTTATGCTGAGAACTTGCCACTGAGCTACTGAATCAGTGCCGACTTTGCGGTTCAGAGGTTTACTTGATATCAACGAACGACACACGTGGTCGATTGGTCATGAACGCTCAAGACCAATACCAACAAACGACGTTTGAACCCATCGCCCGTATGGTACTCGACACCCGCAATATGCCAACTTCACGAAAAAATCACAGGACTTCGATGTACTAGGTGTTGGTTTGCGTAGTGTTCTGTACGTTCACACCAAAAGCAAGCCTCTTCTATCCTTAGTACCGCAATAAGCGACCGGCCAATCTGCTTGGCCAACATTCACAGCAAGATACGAAGTTCACCCACCGCAGCTCACCCTCTTCTAATCTATAGTGGGGACGCTTCGCGCTGACAGTTCTTGTCGGCTTGCATCCTTAGTTTTGTGTGGGGTATAGAGTGCTTTAGGTGTTCGTCTGCTCACCTTTGACAATTGCGTCGTCACTGCTCCGGTGAAGGAATATTCCAGCAGACGTCGTGCTACCGCCGTAGACCTCGTTTCCCTGAGTACCGGAACGATATAACACCGTTGATGCGTTAGCTACTGCAAAATTCAGGGAGAACCCATAGGTACCATGTCCCATGGCGGGCAAGCCGCGTGGGATCGACGGCAGATGTGAACAACGTCGTTCTCGTTTACGTAATTTGCTGTCTTCCTTTTGACTCGTGCCACGATAGCGCTAGCACGTTTCGGCCACATTATTCATGATCAGTGGGTCTCCTCGACGAAATAGTTCTCGACATTGTTGGGAGTTAACAGTAGTAGTATCCGTTACATACATAGGCTAGGGGGTTGCTGGCCGCGTGGCACTTTCGCCTTTCTCGAAGTCGGGTTTTGGGTGAGGTATTAAACCCCTCAAGTCAGGAGCCTCATAAATATTGGGTGCACCACTACCGTACTATAACTAGCATACTATAACTAGCATGTTTCAGTCAACGGTGTGCATCAGGCAAAATTACACGACGTCTACCGTTTCGGATAGGCCCCGGTAACTAAGGCTAGTAGAGGCGTCACTTTGGTGGCTTCAGTTTTCACACAGAGCCTCTTGCGCGAGAGTGACGTCCATTTCTGTTGTTCTATTCGGCTTCGCCATAATATGCGGCCATGGGGTTGTTTCTTACGCTACACGAAATACATACACATATTTAAGTCCGTTTCTGGCTATGCTATACTCGTTTATGAAAACGGTGGTACCCTCCCAACCGTAGCCTTCTTTAGGTATCCCGGGACAGGATACCCGCTTTAACGCCCAACTGGTAATAAGGGAAGCAAGCCACATCGATCGTACCTGGATGGACACCCCGTTGCAGCGCTTGGAGGCGATGATACCGTGGTACCCGTTGTTGTAGACCAGGTTGTCGTGGATGGTGAGGAAGTCGCTGTCGTCATGGGGGTCAAAGCCGTACCCCGAATTGTCGTGCATCTTGTTCCTCCTCCAGTCTCCCTGCTGGTGGCCGTACGTGTAGACCCCGAAGTTGTTGTGGTGAATGTCGGAATCGTAGATGTTGCCGTAGACGTTGACCTCTTCGAACACGTCGTGGTTACTCTTGTCCACGCAGAACCCACGGACCTGGTCGAAGGTGGATGGGGGTACCCATGATTGATCGATCGGTGTCAACCAAAGGGAATTATAGTACAGTGATGGAGCAGGAAATTATTCCCTCGTAGCTAGTGAAAACAATGTGTGTGCGGGCGGAAATACGTTAAACAGGTGTAATCAATTCACTCGAGAGTAACCTTGGTAAAGGAGATGGCAGTAGTAGGTTCATAGATTATCCTGGGGTGTCTATGACCAAGCACTCCTATGCGTCTGTCGGAAACTGTTTACTTGAACATACAACGAAATACATCGGGGACCCTTTTCCTTACGACAAGTAGTTTATGTTTAGACTGCAGTAGTACGAGTATTGAGATAAGGTGATTGATTGACAATAGTTTTTGATATGATGTGCAGGTGTCTCTGCTGGCGATGTTCGACACGAAACAATTAGGTCGCTTTTTCAAATCCACCTATCCTCTGCTTCGTTTTCGGGGTACTCGTCGTCTTTAATTTTGACGAGTTTTGTCCACGCTGCTCCTTTTTATATATACGAGTGTGTGATACCTGAATTTAAGAGCATCTTCAACTACTTCGATACTACACACTCCACGTAGAACCCCATCGGTACGTTTCAGGGCAAGGTTGTTGTGTGGTTTATGGTATACGGTCCCAAAATGAGGTGTTTACCGTTTCTCCTTCAGGTTGGCGGGCTAAGACTGTGCTCCAGCTAGCTGCTGCTGCAACTGATGGAAGTTTAGTTGTTCGGTTGGATCCGTTTGTTACGTTTGCTGTATCTACACTGGGATAGAGGGTGTCGCTGTTGTACACATCTAACACCCAAACCATCTACATGATGAGTTTTCTCTAAAATATGTATCCGAACAGCATACATGTCTTTAGCTCCCAAGCGACCAGGTGTGCCAGCTCTATGTTCTCGTACAAATGCTCGCCTCCGTCTAACTTTAGATGACAACACGTAGGGGAAGCCAGGCCAATGTTTGTTTTGGCACTGCAGTACAGTAAAAATTAACAACGCCGGTAGTATGTCGCCCTCAGTATTCGGCGGTTTGTGTTTGTATGGACATTGGTCCCGTACCAACAACCGAAAACTATTCCTCTCGCAAACCACGAACAGTGTATTCAAAACAGTTATATTGAGTTTGGCTACGGTACGTTGCTGAGAGTTACTTGTAGAGCAAAGCAGCCTGAATAGTATTAGCACACAAGTCACAACCACAACTGTGTATTTGAGGAGTGCCTTGCTTCGAGAAAACGAGCCACGCAAAAAATAGACACCTGCAAGGTTTCATCGGCCCTTTGCTCACCCTTTCTCAGTGTATGACTTAGCCCACCGAAGCCAACCATGAATTGGGCCTTCACAGTAATGCCGCGCGGAAGACATGCATGCGTCATCGTGCCGTTCCCCAACGTACTACATAAGTGTCTCGTTTATGTTCGCACCTTCCAGGTTAGACCGTAGCTCTCGCTACCGTGATGTCCAAGGTAGGCCATTTCGCTATCCTCGATGTCCATCCGCGCCTCTCCCATCTCTTTCTTGGCTGTGCCATTGCACTTCTCGGTGGGGTCGATGATGACTTCTGAGACGGCGCTGATGTACGAGCGACCATCGTATTCGTTTTTGTCGGGACCGTTCGCATAGGTGTCCCACGAGAACACCTGGCACAATGGGGGCCAAATGATGGATAAAGCAGAATATCAAAGAATCATGACGCACAGGAAGAGAAGGGGGTCGAAATGGCATCTACGGTCAGTCGCGTACTGCAGTGAGTAGATGAAATCTGTACCGTGTCAAACCGGGAGACTACGAGTATTATTGCGGAATACACGAACAGGGGCAGCTGCGGCGACAGGGGTGGCACGCTTTGGGACGAAACACTACTCCCCGACGGAGTTCCATAAAAGTGTAACTGCCAAATAATTGTGCAACGACATCCCTTTTCGACCTCCTAGGCCATGGGATCGTTCATCACTTTACCCTTTATGTTGGATCAAAGTCAGGATTTCGGGGGGTCAATAAAGATGTTGGCATCCCCGATGGGGATGTGCGTGAAAATAACGTCCCTACTAGAGTCAACGTTGTGGCTTCAAGCCTCCCCGAGTGGATTCTCGTGCTCGTTAGTACTTTTTCGTGGGGAAGATATTGACCATTAATAGCGGAAACAAATAAAAACATGAGTGATCAAAATTCGTTGAAAATTGACGAGCATAGAAATCTGATAAAGCAGTGGGAATGTTGAACTCTATGCGCGATTAAAATGCACGCACGTACTGTGAGGGTGAAAGGAAGACATCCGTCACCACGGCTTGCCCTGAAAATCGCCAAGGGCCAAACCCCTCCTATCATGGGAGTTGAGTCGTAAAGCAAAACGGAATGATAAACATACAGTTCGAATGGAATATTTATGTGCTCAAGTGAAGCCCCTTATAAACATATGTGACAAACCTATGGCAACACGTGTCCAGAAAAAAGCGAACAAATCCGGACCCCACGGTAGGCGATGTTGAAAACTTACGCTCGACGCATGCTGCTTTAATCAGTCTAATAGTATAACACCCTTTTTTCTGAGAATTCTAACTTGAGGGGCTCTGTACTTCACCCCAAAACACTGATCTTGAGCGAAACCGAAAATACATCGCGATGAACAAACCCATAGCCTAGGTAAAGCAGCCAAGGATATCGCAACACAAAAAATGGCATTCCGACTATTTTTAGTTAAGGACCCCCGCCATTCAGAAAACAGAATAGCCAAAACGTTCTACTTGTATCGTAGCGCGCGTCGCTTACAGTAGCTTACGCCCATGCTGCCGCCGGGGGGCGCCCAGTGTTTAACAAGATTCCTCACTCAAGACGCTCTGTACCGACTGTGGCAAAATATTAAAGTGCAGCCCCATTAATCAATCACGGCGTACGTATAAAATGTCACGAAGGATAGTGTTTGAACACCAATGGCATGCCGACAACAGTGGGTAGCTGTTTATTTTCCGATCCCGTCCGTCACGAATGCCGCGACCTTAATGTGCTACCTCTATCGCAGTACCCGTCTATTTACACTGTTACAAGGTTGCCGGTAACTCATCGTGGCGGCTAAATCCCGTTTTCGTGTAACCGGGAAGTACGCACCACCAATCGTGCTCAGACTAGCGTTTGGTGCGCCTTACATTTTAGCAGGCGAATGGGTATGAAACATTACAAGGGAGAGTTTAGTACAATGTGATATTTTTAAGGGTATTTATTTAGGGTCAATACCAACAGGTACCCCAATACATGGGTATACCATCCAAACCATTTCATTACGTAATACAGAGACATATGTTGGCATTGGGGAGACGTTGCCCTCTGTAATGCAATATTCCTTCTCAGTACGCTATACCAGAGTGTGTTAACAGGGTGCCCGAACGTGTACACCTTAACAACCACACAGTTGAAACATTAAAATAACAACAGCCGCTAATTACATCACTGTACGCCACGCCAAAAATCACACTACCTAGAGTGTTTTTCCTAATCAAGTAGAGTTAAAAACACCGTTGGCACATCCAACGAAAAATAAGTCTTTGTAAATGTATCGTCCAAATATTTCCGTAGGCGCATCGGACGGTGTGTACCCTCTCTCTGTTGCCTATTGTGTCAGCTTGGAACCCGTCCGAGAGATTGAGCTGAACTGCGTGTCTTGCGATACTTTCGATTCAAACCAATCTGGCAATAAGCGTATCATCTTGCGTGTCATACAAAGTTTTCGAGCCCAACGAGCAAGGCACAAGGCTCAGGTTCGAAGACGAGGACGTGACGCGTTTTTATCTTTCAGTAGACCTCTCTGACTTAAAACATGTAGTTGTCTCCTGTGCGCCGACCGTGTGAGGAAGATTTTGAACCCCCTCTTATGGCTGGGTGCCGAACTTGACGTACTATCGTATCCTCGGGAAATGTTCAGCATGTGCAAACAATATAAAACCTAGTTACAGTACCATACCAACGACTATGCGGCCTGAATAAACATTGTTTCGCGAGAAAATATTGAATAATGGTGGTAATTTTGTCGATTGGAAAATATAGCGGAGAGGATACCTTGGTGCTCAGAAAGTCGAAGCTTCCGCCATGGGCCCTAAGGTTGATGATGGTCTCGTTCGTGCTAACGAGACGTAACTCGTCGGCATCGCCGCCGGCTGAGATGCCGTGTACCTGGAAACGAATCGAAGGGGTTGGGGTGGGGATTAACGTAGGTATGGGAAAGTCAGTCGTATCGGTCTGCCGTGGACAAGCGCAACTTGCCATATGTGGTTCGGCGTTTCTATCGCACGAGCTGTCAAGAACATGTAGTGTACATGCAGTATAACTGTGCATGCTGCAAACACGACTGGGAACATTCGATATTGGCCCAAGTAGTGAAACGAAACGATACAATTGGTGATACTGCTACTTTATTCGCACGTGACGCTGACTCATAGACAAAACTCAAATATTTCCGAACGATAATCGTAGTTACACTTGCAAAGTGGTTATACTACGGCATGTAAGCGACGATGAAGCAGTTCGACGTAAGCCCGAAAAACTTGACGAAGACAGAGCAACGAGATTAGCCATAGCCCTGAACTTCAACACTCTACACGCACTTTACGACAAGCACAAAATATGCCATGGGACAAGCACGAATAAACAAAAGAAAAATACCGACCGTACCTGGAGTGTGATACCGTCTTGCACGAACAGCTCCTGGGTGAGCATCCATGTCCCTGTCATGGTATCGCTAATGTCGCCGCTTACGGGGTCGACAGCATACAGCGGTGCCTTGCCCCCCCGCTCTTCCCATATTTGGGCCAGTTTTACACAGCCGCCACGGGTGCTACCGTCCGCGGACACGATGTACAGCCGAGCGGACCCCGCAGAGTACCGGATGTTCACCGGGATGCTCTCGTCGCACTCCGGCTTGGGGATAGGAAGGTTTGGAGACGCTGTGTCTCTCGCGGCGGCGAGCTTGAGAACAAGCATGCCCAGCATAGTGACCTTCCCAAGGGTTGTCGCCATCTTGACGTGCCGTTTCTGACGGATGAGCGTTCTTCTTCTGTCTCTTGGGTCAACAACACGACGGTGTGCTCGACGTTGAGATCTGCGCGGCGAAGAGAAGTGATTGGGGGAGGGAATATAAATGTCTGCGGCTTGCCTGCGTCGGCGTATACGCAGTCGAAAACGAGGACAACTTCCCGGGTATATCACAGGAGCAGTAGAGCTCTCCGATTGCAATCCCGTAACAAATTCTGGGAATATTCCAACACCGAAACGTCCCGGGATGGCGCATCTCAGAGAATACTAGATTCCAAGCAAGGCAGCAATAAATATGACTATTAGGGGGGAACGCAGTCAATAGGACCTACGGTAGACACAAAAACCTATATATTACTCTATTTGTACTAGCAATATTTAGTCCTATTAACTACGTTCCCCCGTAATAATACATCTACTGGTACGACCAGTACAACTATTAGGAGTACCACTAGATATATACGAGGCTACTTCTACCGCTGGATCATTCCGTTATTCACACAGATATATCTTTACAGTTCCGCTGACCAGGCCGTTCCCGCTTGCGACCCTGACGAGACACGCATTTGAACTCGTCCGAGCCTGCTCCCATTCTTAGCTGAAACCAAAGCGTGCTACGGTAGAGGTGGCGCCATTACTTGTGGGGCCCATCACTACAGATAACTTCTACGTCAACCAACAGTCAACATGGTAACATCATGTATGCTAAGGGCACGATAGCTCCTCAATTAGCTAAGAAGCCCCGTCGGTTACCAAGTATTTGGGCTCAAAACGTTTCACGTCAGCGTCAGCATGGCTATCGACCATCCGGGCCATGCAGCGGTGCAGAGTGAATAAGTCTCAATCTCTGCGGCCAGGGCCAAGCGCGAAACTACGGGTCGCCCAAGGGTCATGCCGGTGAGTTGGCTAAACAGTCAAGTAGAGGATACCTCGCTGACGTACAGAACGAAGTAACACCGCCTCGTATCACATGACGCACTGTAACATACATACTGTAACATACATACTGTAACATACATACCAGTACCGGACGTATAACAATAAGTTCCCCCTCAGCGTTCAAACCGTCCGTCGACTGTCGTCGGCCTCATCCGCCATTCGCGTCGATTTTTTTTATGTTTAACAATTCTAGAACTGCATCCACCGTTCGGTGACAAAATTGTTGGGATCATTATGGGAAAATATATGCAGTAGTGCACAGGGTTCACGCTGGTCTTATGTTGCAACTTTATTTTGAGTTTTTGTTCTACGTAATAGTGTTGAAGGGTTAGTTGCCGAAATCTTCCCAAATATCCTACGAGAGGGCGTGTTTTTAGCAATCAATTATGCCTGCTTGACGATACCTGAGCTCCGATATACCTTGTATATATAGTGACCCTTTGTGGCTGCATATAATATATTTGGTGGTATTCCCGTATGGTACGCTTTGAGAATAGTCGTTCCGAGGAGGCGACGGAGCGGAGGGCACGTGGCGCCGTGTATTTGCCGATGGGGTTACATTGCGGTACCTCACGTTCGATATACGCGCCACAACTTGCTCGCAATTCATCGCTTCACTCCTTCCTGCCGTTGTATCTTGCGTTCGAACAAAACGTGCAAACAATCGTAACGGTTTTCTCTTATTTTCTGGTCTACTGCTGTTCATATTTTCTTATCTTTCAACTTGGCGGTGTTTCCTTTTCATAATTATGCTCAAATTTCTTTTAAATAATAAAACATATGGTCCAAGTTGCAGGTTTGAAGACACCATATACCCTCTGCTCGATACTAATACAGGACACCACAGGATACACTTTCTTCATCTAATAAAGCCCGTTTCACCGCTCCCAAGAAGAACAAGAACGTGGTCGGTTTCACTATGCGTGGATAGGAATAGAAACAACGACAGCATTTTGTTTTGATTTAGCAGGTGTTTCCGAGTAGCAAACAACCCAGAACGAGGTTCGCGTCACTATCTAAAACTGGGAATACACCTCGCGCACGTTTGTTTGTTGATAGCAGGGTTAGACGTCTGCCATTGAAAATTAACAATAACCTTCTCGGTTTCGCTTTACCTAAGAAGAGTCCTTCGTACACATTTCGCAGGTGCTGACTTTGAGATCAACCATCACAACTTAACACACACATTTTCCGTTATCTAACGTTATTGTTATCGCCGTTATTGTTGTTGTCATGTTTGCTGATGTCAGCAATCTACCACGCGGTCACGAAAGTACAGAAGTCCGCCCGCAGGCACAGAATAACTAATATTCAAGCCCAGACACGGCCCCAGGGTGATATTCGATCTCCAAGGGGAGAGCAGTCAGGGTCTAAGGGTAATTATCACTTCCCGAGCTGTGTATGGTGCTGTAGTCCCTTTCGAACTACAGTACCTGCGATAATTTCAAGGGCAACATACTGCTGTAGGCCCGATTTAGGATTTGATCGGTACAAGTTTGGACCTAATTTTAAGGCCGTTGGGGTATTAATATGAAATATTAAGGGCCTTAATTTTTCGTCCATGTGATATGTATTAATTATAATTATGGGTTACACTTATGATATACACAGTACGTATATAAGAGACACAAGTGTCGCGTATTACTAAACGCAGTACCATACGGTAGTAGTCAGAGAAGAGACACAAGTCTCGAGTATTATCAATGGCTGTAGAAGGGTCGAAGAGAGGAGTAAAAAGTTTCACGTGCCCCAGATAGGTGCTCCTATATGAGAGGAAACTCGCTGCAAGCAAGCAATAGCTCCACATACCCCGGCAGCCTAACTTGATACTGCCATCCACGGCGTACAGAATGCTCCATGGAGTACTTTACGCGACAAGCAGCACAGCAGTTGGTTGCCCAAAACGATGTAGAGAATCAGCCACAACGTCGGAAGGGCTTCCTTCACAAAGTAAGTGTGTATGTATTTCCTATGCAACTATGGTCGCAAATGTAAGGGATGATCTATAATCATAACAATACCTCAACGGTTTTTGTTTTTCCGACCACAGCGGTACAGAGAAATAACAAGAAAAAATGTTACACCTGTCCGAAAATCTGCCCCAAGTCGCTTCCAGTTTGCGTAGATGTTCGTTTGCGCGAGCGGCGAACAATTGGCGAACGAGTCTACGACGAGTAGAGCGCACGCACGCACGCTGCAACGACTCTTGTCACCCGAAGAAGTATAGGCAAAGCAACCGGCCGCATATCACCCAAAAACAGGCGTATCCGTGCTATTTCTTCCCTAACAATGTGCCCCACAACACGACAATGGCATTATTCCCCATTTACTACTGTGACACATATCATGGACAGATAACCATGTGGTAACGCAGGAGGGGTATACGGACTTCAAACGTTTCTTAGGCTCGCTTAGACTTACCCAGCCTTGACATGTCGTACTCAAAACTGAGCTTTAGCCCTGACTCTACCCCAACCCTAACCTCAGCGAGGGCTCCGATCGCGTCGGAGCACGCTCTTGTTTTTGCGCTGGGCGGCAGGTCTCTCGAACTCGCGCAATTCAGCGTTCTCGGTCTCGCGTTTCTACCGAGTTCAGTTGGGGACTACAGTACTACTACTGCTACTACTACTACTACTACTACTACTACTACTATTTCTACTACTACTGCTTCGGTCTTGGAAGAAAAAAACTTGGATCGAGCAAGCAATACGTCTGCTGACCGTAGTGGTGTTCACGGCACTTCAGCACTCTCGATATGCGGTTATAAGGGCGCAGCTGCCGCGCGGTAGGTACTTGTAAGCAGGACACCGAAGACTATGATAGACCCTACGTCTACCCACCGCTCGTTTACAAAACAATTGGCGAAAGCAAGTTTTTTCCTTCCCACCAACAGCGACGAAAGCGACAATCACTCACCTCAGAACACGCAAAACGGCAGCAGCACGGTAGGGACGAAGGGGCAGACACACAGCACGCGCCAGGCACTGGAAGATACCACAGGGGGCTGCTGTGGCGTGGCTGATTCAGGACGCTGTTTACGGGGGGCTCGGGTGACGGTAGTGAAGTGAAAGGCGCGGGGCGGGCAGGGGGGTTATCTACAAAAACGACGTCGGCCGACTCCGGGGTGTAATCAACCCATCATGTGCGGGGCATATGTAGGGGGTCGCGAATATAAGCCCCACCGATGGCTGAAAAATTGCCACCCACTCAAGAAAAAGAGGCAGGTATATTTCCCTGGAACGAGATTTTCGGTAAAACTTTCTCGCCAAGGGCCTTCCTTTTCATAGGTTAATCTCTGCGTCGGGGGCAAAGTGTCAGTTGCACAAATAACGTAGTGGCATGGGTCCATATGGGGTGGAATCATGTTCAGGTGTATGTGAGAGTTCGGTTTGAGTGGTCGGCTAAGGCGACACGAAAATCGATATATTACAAACCTCTAGTATACGTATATCATATATATTTTGTGTTAATTATACTACGTGAATAGTCAATAGACTACATTGTATGCTATATATTATTGCGTACATACACATCGTATACCAGGTATACTACATGTGCATGTATGCCAACTGTTATTACTATGGATGCCTGCATACTACATATGATATACACACACAGCAATTTTTTATAATATGATATACACACACAGCAAACCCAACTATTGAAATTTTTATATTTTATTTTATTTTCGGACTAAAGGATACTCGACCTCTTGATGAAAAAAGCGAATGGGAACCTCGGGGCTATTGAATTACACAAGAAGAAGCCACTGATTGCTGTCTTGGTGATGCCGACATGATGGGTTTGTGGGTGGTGCTTCGAGCACACAATGGCGCGAAAACCTATTATATTTCCTGAACACGGGAGGATGGGGTGTTCCAACAAGCAATAGTTTCCAGGTATTACATAATTTCACCTACTTTAAAAGTATCCTTTTATATCCTACAATCGTATCAAAACTATTTATTTCATAAGTTTCGATAAAATCTTCGATTTGACAGCTGTATAGGTTATATACTTAATTTTTTTTTTATAAATAATTGTTTGTAAAATCACTGATATCGCATAATTATATACGCTGGCGTACGTTCGGGCCGGGCGTGGCTTTTGTGGTCGGGAAAGGCACCACAAGATGATTGTCCGCTTATAGACTACCGGTACCAGGTATACGAGAAGGCCCACTATTCTTGTGGCTGTCATATTACAATCCTGGACGTCCAGTCTCCTATACGCTTTACGTCAATATTCTTAGTATGTTATTATATACTTGTATATATGTAAACCTTATGGCTGCTGTAATAACTCCACATTGATTGCTACCAGGTGTATATGGTATGATGCTCCAACCCTTGATGAAAGGACAAAATCTGCTCTGGACCCCGAGACTATGGGAGACTCAAACAAATGAAGCCACAGCTAGCTGCTGCTGCTGTTGCAAGCTCTACAGATTGCTGAGATTGTGGATGACGATCATCCACACGCCCCCCCCCCACACTCACGATAATAACTTGGGGTCTGCGTGACCATCATGCCTGACCTCACAACGTGGCAATTCCCACGGGCACTCCGTACTCGTACACCATGCTCAGGTCATCGAGGTAATAAGAGAGCTGAAAACGGGAAGGGTCTGCGAGGGTATTCATGAGTCACAGGGGGGGTTGGGACGACCGGAAGCACTTCCGACGAGGTTCGTTTCATGTTCCATCTTGCCTCTTCACATAGTATAGACGAATGCTGGTGATTCCACGCCAATATTTGTGGGCTGTCTGACCGCGAACCAAAAATAACCTGCATCTGCCGAGAAACACGGCGAATGCGTTAGAACCCCACCCATGTTAGTTGGGAAGAATCACGTGCAATATGAGTTGGGCCGTTTTGAAGTACTATATGAGTTAACCATGTTAATCATGTTTCAAATAACACAGCAGTATATGGTCTAGTAGTGTACAGTACCCAACATCAATTAATAAACTTCTATTTTCAGTAAGGCTCGCGGCTTATTGTGATGCTAACGTTGAGCACAAGCTCTTAAAGGTTATTCTATAGGATTTACAGTGGCCTCCTTGCTGAGCACAAATAAATGCTTAGCTGTAAGTTCTTAAACTACATAAAAACTCAGCCGGAAATTCTTAACTGCCAAATTCTTAACACATGTCGCGTACTGTACTGCCAACAATTTCCGACACAACTTTATTACTACCATGTCAATGTAATACTCTTGTTCTTTTTCCCGACGCCATTTCTTAGTCGTTTGTCTCATCACCGTGCTTGCAGCTCTGAGGAGGTTGATCAACTTACATCGAACTGTTAGGTGTTACCAGGCATATTATCTTGTACTGGTATACAGCAGTAGCCGTATTCGATAGCGCCAAGCTCAAACAAAAACCAGCCAAAAAAGTGTTTGCGAAAAGCGTTCTTCGTAAAATTAATCCTTTCAAACGTTCCCTTGAAGGTAGAATATTTGGAGACTTTTCCCCAAAAACTAATTGCAAAAGGAAGACCGTATCGAAGGTAGGACTAACAAAACGTTGCGGTAGTTTTTGTCTCTCTGTTTTATTGGCCGACAACTCACCGAGCATTTGTCCGACGCCACTCAAATCACTACAATAATCGCCCATCATCTGGTAGGCACTCACAACACCTGTGTCTTGCTGGTCGACAGCGTGTATAAACACAGCACAGCAACCGCTGAGAGCTCACATACTCGATAAGTCCAGCTATATAATGCCGCGGATGAGCGGCGTTAGAGATTGCCAGTGGGCCGTCCAGCGACCTCCTGCTACGACGGTGCGCTCTCGCTCGCTTGGGGTAGTAGAGGATGTGTCGTTCCGAAGTGGCCATTTGCATTCGTTCTCGTACCGCTATGCTGTTAGACGGCGACAACATGACAGCTCGTGTATCGTCATTTCCACCCCACCACAACGCGAGAGTAGCAGCAGCATTGCAGCACCAGCAGCTCAGCAGCAACAGCGGCGGCGGCGGCGGCGCAGTGTGAGACCACCACGGTCAAAATGTCGGGCACCCGATGTGCACGAAGAGGAGCACGCCGGCGCGGTGGTGCGCGCACGCTGAGCTCAGCACCAAGAAGCCACAGCAGCAGTAGCAACGCAGCAGCAGCAGCAGCACACGACGAGAAAAATGCTTGTACGAAGTCGGTCCCTAAATCGAGAAAATAGAAACGAAAGATGTTGCTGTCGCTTGTGTTGGTGCTCCTTGTTTTTGTCGCTGAAGCTGATTATGCTGCTGCCTTCGGTACTGCTTCTTGCTGTGGTGGGATAGCAGCGACGGCATATTGGTTGACTCTGCCGCCGCCACCTTTGCTTGGCTGCCGTCGATACTCGTACGCTATGCTTTTTCCATATTTTTAAGATACGTTTTCCTTTTTTCGTTTGCCTTTTGTTGCCGCAAATTCCGACGTCCCCCCTTAGATTTGGTCCTTTTTTCGTCGGCCTTTTTTGGCCGCAACTCCCCACGTCCACCCTCAGCTTTGGTCCTTTTTGTTTTTGCTTTTTGTTGTTGCAAATCCACACGTCCCCCCTCAGTTTTGGAGGCGTCGCCTGCAGAATTGTTTCGAGGTTTTGCTTACAGTAGTTCCAACGCAACGACACTTTAATAATGATGGGAAGGGAACTGATTTTTGTTAGCGGAAGAAAGTAACTTTCCGAAGCCCTTTTTGTCGCAAACACTCTAAAAGGCCGGTGGAATCACGCCCCAGAGCTGTCATGCCAACCCGTATATACGTGACGTTTGTACCCGTTCGGTCCTCCCAAATGATACGACATCATTCACCATATACGTGTATCTTCCTCTTCCAATAATCGCGGTAGACGAAGGGGCCCTTCTAATGCTCCCTGGTGGACACTAAATCTGCATTAAATCACCGGCCTGTATATCGTAGACTATACGGCTATCACATCCTTCGTGAGGTCATACACACCCCGTACGGCCATCACATGATTCATGCGGTCATACAGCAATACCGGCCCTCTCATAAGAAAGAACCCCACAAGGAACTCACCCTAAAAAATTCGACGAAATAAGAAAGTCGACAGCTCTTAAACTGTAATTAGTGTCGGGCAGACCCTTTCTCAAGTACGAAACCCAGCCTAAAACCAACATCGCTGTTTCTCATCAGTGGGTCGGTACTGCCTTACACACCCCGTTCGATATGATAACAGGTACCCTGGTACTTAGGTAGCACACCCGATTGAAACATCACGCGCAACCTGGAAACACATATCCGCACAATATATGTTCTATGTTATAAAAAATAAAAATACACTTCAGCTGTGAGATCGAAAATTTGGTCGAAACTATACCAGGTATACCGGTATAAGAGTTTCGACGAAATTCTCGCTTTTACAGCGAATCTTTCATGTAGTATAGTACGGCACATGTTAACTATTAATATAGGTCTTTCTTTCGTAAAGTATTGTGTATAAACATTTCGAACATTAAATGCAGGAGGCTGTCTCGTGTACTCTCACATCTCTTTCCTGCTTCAACGAGAACTCTGCTCTCTGATGCCCAGGAGCCAGGAGGTCTTTTGACACAAGCAAACATTAAAGATTCGGTTATTTTGAGTTGGGATCCCCTCCGTTAGGGCTCGAGAGGTTCCATGGCCAGCGGACACACTGCAATATATTTATAGAATACCTACGGTAGTGGTAATATTATACGATATCAGGAACCCGGTACCTGGTACAGCAGTGTATACATATACACATACGGATATGTTATATGACATTCCGACTCTGGAGCTCAGTTATTGAAACCACACCGCACGCAGCAGCAGTGTTCATTTTCCCATCTGCTTTGTCTTATGCACATGATTGTGCGCATGGAAATTACGCATGCATCATTTAAAGCACCGGACAAAAGTTAATACCTGATCTGACCTGGTATCTACTATGAACACTATAATA
>JBBMKB010080842.1:0-42246 GCA_037833945.1 Alaria marginata
CGGAAGTCAGCGCACGTACGTATCAGGCCTACACTGGTACATACGTTTCAAGACTCGCAGCTGAAACCGACTACACCACATGCCACCGAGGGAAAAAATAATTTACAAACCCTAGGAGAAAAAACAAATGATGAAGAAAGAAAAGAAAAAAGAGAAAGAGAAATAGAAATAGCAAACGAAGCAAGGAAAAACAATACCTGGTACGTAGTATCACTGAAGGGGCTCCTCAACTGAGGAGTTAGCTAAAATCTTTGCATCAGATGTGCATTTTTTTCAATGTTACCAGGTGTTATTAGTAATTAGCCATGGGATTGTGTATCGGGCTTAGCGTACATTTTTCTCTAAAACGGTTGTTGGGGGGGGTACAGAGGTCCTCAAGAGAGGAGCCTTAGAAGATGAAGGCGCTACCCCTACCGCAGCACGCGCCTGTGGGCTACTTAGAAATATGGTGGCACGGCAGGAAGACTCGATGTGACATCGGTGCCCTCGTATTAAGAAGGTGGTGTGGGCAGAGAAGAAATGCTTCTTCCGAATACCGGTAGTTTAGTGGGGAAGCCCGACTAACCAATGTTTCTACCCACAGGTACCCACACATTATCATATGAACACATTCAGTGTTGCTTATTTGCTGTCCAGGGCAAATCTATCTCTAGAGCGGGGATGATGAAGGCACTCAGCGAGTTCGTCGGAGCTGACATGAGCGACGTCGACCGCTACGTGCTCAAACAGGGCTCAACAATGGTGAGCCAAAATACCAAGATTAAGCCCTTACAAGGATAGTATGCAGTTTTCAGGGGCGATTGGATAATAATGTGTCATGCTTGTCCGAAGAAACGTAATGCTCGGAACAAGTCACACCAGTGCCAATTACAGTAGTTGAAGTGAAACAATGTATGACTAAACAGCGCATTTCTACTCGTCTTTTCGGCAAGGTTTGCCTCCGTGTCTAACACAATCGTTCTTCTACGTTCGTTTTTTTCCAAGGTTTGCCTCCGTGAAGGAAAAGAGCTTTTATCGTTCATCGAGCGCTTAGCAGGGACAACAGAGCTCAAGACCATGTCAGAGGAGGCCCACACTGCTCTCGATGACCTGCGGGAGGAGGTGCTGAGCCTGGAGGTAGAATCAACCGATTTTCGGCACAGGAGGAAGCAGCTTCAGCCCCAGGCAAGTTTATTTCAACGGACGGCACAAAAACCGAGGCAGATGCACATATTGGTTATTGAGCACTACCCGCTAGAATACTTAGTGGCGTGACTTTTAACTTGGTTGGAATATGGTCCGCTTCACATCATGACACCTGCTATACGATAGAGGTACTATTACTATAGCCCTTTTTGGCAAAAATGTTTTCTGAATGACGGAGCTCCTTGACCCAAATCGTCGGAATGTAATCTTGTTTTGCGATATTAACTTTTTGAATTACTAGACCATCGGATTGTTCATCGAGTTGCCTTTTCGTTTTTATCTAATTCAGTTGTTTGGGTGGGATATATTATAATAGGATATAGAACTCCTTATGTGAGGAGCCCCAGAAAGAAAAGGGGGCACCTCTACCATTTATCTCATGAGGTGCGTAGATTCATTTTCCGTGACTAAGCAGGCTAGCGGGTACTGTTGTGCTACAGTAAAAACTTCGTATACGGTAGCCAACAACATACATTCCGTGCGGCTTAGTGCGTGAAGATCCAGGTAAAGTGTCACGCTCCAGACCCGGTTACACAGTCCGAAAGACAAGTTGTTTGCGAGGTTGTGGGATTTCGTTGTATAAATGTTCAATTATAATGCGGTTAGTAGAGGTGCCGGTGCTGAAAAAAGTCTGACCGTATGTATCCCCCTCTCGGAGTTTATTCCTTGAACTTTTATTGACAGGCTTTGGATCTCAAACGTCCACGCCAAGGGAGCGCTCACCCCATTTTTGTAACATGGCCACCGCTTTCCGACGTGATCTACTAGGTGGATGCTTTATTCGCTTACCAGAAGGATGCTGCAGGGCTGCGGGAGGAGAAGATTGGCATCTGGCACAGAGAGATGGCCTGGCTCAGGTCAATGCTATTCACACGACTTGTTTCTGCGTGAACACATGAGAAAGGCTGGTCATATATAGCTAATGCCGTTGACGCGACTTGCTTATGAGGGAACACATGGGAAGCTGGATATGGTTAATGCTTGACGGGTGGTGCACTCCCTACATACCGTTATCTATAGTACGACCCCAACTTCCTGGGGCTCACGACAATACCGTACGCCCATTTATTTATCGTCACAATATACTTCACCCATCCAAACACTACTCATTAACTCAAACAAGAGAAGAACACGACCGTTCCTTGTCGTAGAGTATCTTCGGTGCGGGCGTGATGAGATGTGGGGAGAGGATGTGTATTTCCCCCTTTTGGGCTCCATTGCTTCGCTTCGCTTGTCATCGGTGTTACCTTGTGATACCACTTTTGAGGGGCGGAGGTACGGAAAGTGATGCACAATATTAGGCATTTTCTTGTAATGGTCATGGAACTACCATGGGCCTTCACGGCAGTTCCACGGCATTGCCATGACGCTGACGCCTGGCCTGGCACCACCATGGCAATGCCACGGCAGCTGCCATGCAACGCGCTATACGCGACATAGCCCGCCACAAAGACACGCTGCCAAGATCGTAGGGTTGGGGATAGGGTTAGGGTTAGCTTTAGGGTTAGAAGGGTCATCGCACGCGATGGCATTCCCATGCCAGTGCCATAGGAATCCATATCAGTGCCATGAGACTCCCCATCGCACTGCTATGGGATATTTTCATGACAATCCTATGATGTTTTTCATTGCACGCCCCGGCAGTCGGTGCCATAAAAACCGTTGGTAATGCCATGAAGTAGTCCATGCAATCGCCATGGCATTGCCATGAATGCCCATGAAAGCTCACAAAGGCCCACGCACACCCATGGGCTCCCATGAAGTTTTGTGGCTCTCATGTCATCACCATGACACTGCCATGGCATTGCCACGGGAGCCCATGGCAGTGCCATGTCAAGACCATGAAAACCTTTGGCAGTGTCATGGTACGCCATGGCGCTCCATGGCACGCCATGGGAAGCCATGGAAACTGCCATGAAAAAGACGAAACACTGCAAATGATAAATCGACTTGGCTGTGTATCATATTATTGTGCGACATCCCCTTGCCAGGGTGCAACTGAATGTGATGGAAGCGACCGCGGAAGACAACAAAGGCCAAGTTGCCAAGCTCGAGGAAACGATCAAAGCCAGCAAGTAAGTGTGGGCATGTGTGGCAGCATCTACTGTACCTCCCTTTACATAGTTATTGTGCCCACGGTTACACCATGTTCTATAAAATCGCGCGTCTTATCCCGCATCCACATGCCACCCCCTTGGCAGCAGCATTCGGGTTTGCGGATTTCGTTGCAACGCAGCAACATCGTGTACCCCCAAAATGTATTTTCGGTGTCTTCGGTGGTACCAGTTTAGGTGCGTCATGTTTTGGTGCTCCGGCCGGAATATGGCTGTCGTCAATTAGCCCACCGGCTTTAAATGTTAACTACCCCCCATAACGGCACTCTATCTCGCTGCGTAAGCAAACAAAAACGAAATGCGTTAGCATAAAATCTCGAAGGGAAAAATAACTGCGAACTTTATCCCACACTAACTCCAGTAGTTTTTCCCCAACTGTGTGGAGTGATCATTTCGTTGATGGCACGCTGTGTCCTACTTGAAATATGGTGATGCACGGGATGGCACCCACTTCTTTCGTTCATGGTTATCTCGCAGAGCCCAGAGCAAGTGTGCGCGGCGTGAACTGGCTCAAGCGACGAAGGGGGCCGAGGAGGGATCCAGGTCCCTAGGTGCTGCACGAGCAATTGTGCAGAAGGCACGGGCGGATCAAGCTGAAACAGATGCGCGAGCAAAGAAGACCACCATGGCGGCGAGGTTTGGCAAGCTATGATGTAGCCGTGTGCATTGTGTCGTATATCTTACTTACACAAATATCAATGCATTGACCGGCCTTTGGATGCTGTCACGTTGCTCTCTTCGATTCAGTTTATGAGTGCACTGGAACGCTTCCAGCACGCTCTGCGGCAGTACCATGGAAGTGCCGTGGACATGACATGGCAGCGCCTCGAGAGCCCACGGCACTGCCATGAAGCCCCATGGCAGCGCCATGGTAAGGTGATGCCATGGAAACGTTAAAAAGTGTGCATTGTCGGAAACGTGGCACCCACGCAATGCCACTTACCCGTGAAGAACAAAACCAATAATCGTGACAACCTCAGATCGAAAAGTGCGGCACTGACTCGAGCAAGAAAGCTGCGAAAGGAAGGAGATGCAGAAATCGCACAGCTTAAAGCGCAAGGGTCCAAGATCGATGCTGTCACCGAGAGCATGAAGGCCCGTATCAGCGAGCTTGAGGTACGTTGTCCTTGCTTGGCATACAATGGGCGTGAACACATCAACAAAACGGGCACGAACGGAACGTCAATAATTCAGACCGATGAAGCTTGCACACCGTGGTACGTTAGCGTGCTGTTGTAGGGGATATTAGGACACCCGAAGGACATTCGAAACCGCCGGCGTCGCTCAACTCCTCTCGCGAGGGTACTGTCAAGTATTCAGTAATGTTTTCATCGTGACACCTTTGCCGCAGAGTGAACCCGGCCTTAGCGCGAAGGATGTGGCAGGATTTGGCAGGAGGGAGAAACTAATGCGGCAATTAAGCTCCTTGGAAAACGGGCCACTTGCGGATCTTGAAAAGGCGAGCACAGAGCGGAAGAACTTGTTGGCGAAGGCCAGCGCGGTCTTGGAGAAACTCGTGGCGACGGCGAGTGATACTCGATCCGAGGTGAAGCGAAGGGAGGAAGCAGTGGCAGGGTCCAAACAGGCCCTAGAAGCAGCGTGGAGGAGAGTCACGCAGGTGGGTGGGGGAGAGCGTCTTCGTTCGACGGAATTTACTCTGGGCAATGATTCAGGAGGGGGGGGGGTTCAAAAACAAGTGAAAGTAGGTATCAAGCCTGGAAAGTGATTCATGGTAGGGGAGGGGTCAAAAATAATATATAAGTAGGTATGAAGCTTTCGTATATCAAATTGCAGAGTGTAAACTCTTGTTGGCAAAACTCCTCAAATGGTGCCGCGACAAGTCGACCCAACGGGACGTAGTGCCAGCACCACTAAGTCGGTCCCTTCCGCCGAGTTCAATACACAAGTGATGCTCAATATGCAAGTTTTTTCCCCCCGTTTTTCCTGAAAGCGATGTTGTGCACGCCCTTTGATCCAACCCTTGTTGCGCGATGTCCTGACATTTCCAACTCCAAACTCGTTTGAGACTTCAGAGGGAAAATATGTCGAACAAACGACGATCACAGCATTGGTCACACGAAAAAGCCCACTTTTTTTGGGTAGGGGATGGTATCCGAACTGCTGCACGCTCTTGCTGGACGCTCGAGAAGACCGTGCTCGTCGTGGTTTTGGTCGCTATGTGTGGGTGCCATGACGCATGTCACGATAGGGGCCGGCCTAATTGTTCTGAAGCTCCTCAGCTCTTCACTTAACGATCTCTATACATCACCCAACGACTAACTCCGGCAAAAAAGTAAACGTGCCGGCACTTCCATGCCGCCTGCAACAGATCGGCGCCGAGGCAGCCAAGACTTGCGCACACTATGCGGCACAACAAGCGCGCGTGGGAAGCCTTGAGGCTCGGCGTATGCACGAGGGAACCGCGACTGGACGTCACTCCCGTCTCCCTGTTGCGGCACGTTCCAACAACAACTCGCGCATCAGTGCGATGCGATCATTGGTGAAAAAACTTCGGGAGGCAGGGGTGTGCGTGCACGGACTGCTGGCGGATCTAGTGCTGCTTCGACGAGAACGCGATAGAAAGGCGGTGGCAGCCGTGATAGGACCGGCCTTATGGACTGCAGTTGTCGTACAGGCGCGGAGGGATGGGGCAAGGGTTGTGGCGGCGGTAAGGGCGGCAGGAATTACGGGGAAAGTCAGATGCGACGTGCTCGATGAGATGAAGGAGACCATGCCTATGGCTACGAGTGCAGGACCAGGAAATGGCGGCAGGGGTTTGATCAGCCTGCCGGAATGCGTGGCTACGGCTGACCCCTTGCACTTTCCAGCGGCGGTGAAGTACCTTCGAGACTGGTACGTATTCTCCAAACACGAAGATAGGACGTCTTTTTTTGCAAGTAGGTGTTTGGTGGGTGCAATCTGCTTGGTGGGTTCTACGTACCATACAGCATCGGCTTACTCGAATGTAAAATACAATTTAAGTAAGTATGTCGCCCCTACACTACATACTACAGTATATGTATTGCAAAGTTTGCATTGCCAGTGAGGTCTAGATGGACTACAAGGCGCCTGGTGAAATCGTATTACCGTGTTTCCCATTATTCTGCAGGCTACTTGCACAGACCCGACAAGAGGCCTGGGGCGTAAGGGCTGGAGCGTCGAAACATGGTGCTCCGAATGTAGTAAGCGCATCAGGTGAGCCCACTAACAGCGGACGCGTATTTATCGCTACCTGATTTCGCCCACTCTACAAAATATTTGCACCATTTTTTTTTAACCATCGTATTCATACGCGGTACCTATGCTGTCGGGGGAAGCGACGGTTATCGGCGAGAACGCGACAACGTCAGTAATACCGCAACCATCCTTGACGAAAGTATTGAGCCGTCGCCCACATCATATGACTGCACCCAGGCGAGTTGTTCTACGCCAGTGGTGAGGTGGCCGTGAAGGCGCCTCACACGTCCGCTTCGTCGCAAGCGCCACGTCTCGGTCTGCTTCAAACCGATGCACAGGGAGATGGCGCCCAGGTCCAGCAAGCTCTTAACCCCATGGACGATCAGCCAGAAGTCGTGACGGACAAAGTGCATGTTGAGGGCCAAGAGGGGGGTGCCCAGGATGTGGGCAAGTGTCTGAAGGAAGCTACATCGTCAATGGCGGCGGCGGAGAGGAGGGTTTCTGAGCTGACACGTGAGGCAGCTGAGGCGCGATTCGATAGTGAGGATGCGCAAGCTCGACACCTAGAAGCCCAAACCAAGGTGTGTGCACGGTGTGTACTACTGTACAGTACACCAAAAGGTTTGACTGACAGTGTAGACGTGTCATGCCGAGTTCAGTGCGTCGCCAAGGACTCATCTTCCATGGCGTTTTATCGATTATGCTAACCGTAATGTTTGTCGATTCTGATATCGATATTTTCAGCAGCAGTTAGGTTGATCTTTCTGATGAACCACGATAATACCTCATGTTGTACTAAAGTTACTTGGTATATCGGTTTAGCTGCGGTGCCAATTTTATGCTTTCTCTTGTGGAGATTACGTCTGCTCGTAGAGGTATGCTGCGCAACGCTTTGCCGGAACATAATAGAAAAGGTGCTTTGGAGTTGACCTGTCACTAGATGCCAATGGAACTGTACCACGAAGGCCCGATTGCGCCCAACCCAACCAGATGCCCCGACAGATCTAGTTATTGGGGAAATAACTCTAGCCAAGGTAACAACTGTATGGATTAATTGCCACACGTAAGTTCCTTCCAAGATGATGTGCGGCATCCGTATCTTTGCGTTGGATGCAGTAATCGTTTCTATTCACCCACCGTAGATGGCATACGGCGTCCGCATATTTGCGCTGGGTGCGAGGAGTGTTCCTATCGACCAATACCCTACTGTAGATGGTGTATGGCATCCGCATTTTGCGTTGGGTGTGATGAGCGTTTTCCTACCAATCCTCCATTGTACATGGCGTAAGGCATCCACATATTTGCGTGGGTGCGATGAGTCTTCCTTTGTTTCTATCTACCCTTCTACCACGGCGGCAGGCGGAAGAGTCTCGTCGCCAGATGTCCGCCATCGAGAAGAAGGCTGCGACCCAGCGTCGGCTAATTCAGAAGATCACGGCGGAGGACGGGCCCGCCCAGAAGTCTTTCACCCCCACCACACACTTCAGCTCGGAGACGGAGCTCGAGAAGCTCTTGCTGCGGTGTGTACATACTGAAGCAATGGATCGTTGGTGTCCGGATTTATTTTCGTGGTCTGACGAACACCCCCAATATGGCAATGATTGACATTACGAATTTTTGGCTGGGTTCCCACAAGATCTCCCACTGGAGCCCGCGGTATATCGTGGGGTCCCATGGGAACTTGTGGAGCTCCCATGGCACGTCCAACGGGACCCCTCGTATTTGCACGGTGTCCTGCGGGGTGCCTTGGCTGATCCCAAGCGTTACTGGGATGTCCCACGGGAACAGACCCACCGGATTCCAAGGGATTGTGTGCCATGCCATGGAGTCCCGTGGGAATTCACGCGCAAATACCGCGCGGTCCCACGGGAGCGGGAACGTGTCATGGGGACAATATCGTAGTTATGTGATACAGAAATAGGGCATGTAGCTATTTCCAAGTGACACGTTGTTCTCCTGCTGCCCCTGACAATCAATATGCTTCAGCACTTTGTTCTCGGTATCGTGCTTTGTGCAGGAAGGAAAAACTGCTGGCGGAATTGGCGAAAACTGGCGAGCCTGGGCCTAGCGGGGGCAACGATGGGGGGCAGGAGAAGCTTGCTGCTCAGGCCGCAGCCATGCGGGAGCTTCGAGACCTGAAGACCGACGCGGAGGCCAAACGTGAACTTCGGAACGAGGTGCGGCGATGCTGTCTTCTTCGATCAAAGCTGGTACATGTTTATTCTTGACTTTTACTGCCGCAAATTGTATCGCACACCATTTTCAAGTGGTCTGTCCCCGAAAATGGGGGTACAGCCCTAAAGGGGTTTATATTGATGGAAATAACCTGCTCATCGTTTGCCAGTGGCTGCTGGGAGTATGGTTGTAGGGACCAAGGCTACGGTAGGGGGTGTGTGAATACATACGTTTCATTTGTTAATAGTATGAGCCACTCGCGCGACTGGCTCTGTACCTCGCTCAAGGACGGACTTAAAACTGTTTTGTTGGCGCCGCGTAACGAACAACTCCAGGGCGACGGTCTATATCGCGACACCAAAATGCTCAAAAAATCTTCGAAGCTGTCAAGAAATTGGATAACCACGCGTGCGAGCCCTAAGAGCAACTCCCCTACCGTAGCCTTGGTCTAGGGTGGGTTTCCTTGAAAATCGGCCACAACAACTGCGGGGACCAGGGTTCGGCAGCACCTTATTCTACTCAAGCTATGATACATCAGGAAAACGGGTGCGTAGACGCCTACGAACTACCCCTTTTGGGTTAACCCGTCTAGTACTGCACGCCCGTTATGGGGACCAAACACTGGGAGTTCGACTATTGTAGAATCATTTTAGGAGCCGAAAAAGAGTTAACAAGCGAGTAGTGTACCCCCGCCCTTCCCTCCTTGTCGCGGCTGGAAGGAAGGACCAAGTCTTCGATGGTTGATGTGGTCATGTTTTGTTCGGTGTGATGTGTGGTGTGTTTGGTAGTAGGCTTGATGTCGTTTGCTTTTGACATTCAACAAATTGGTAATCTCTACGAATGTATTATCCTGTTTTCCAGGTGAAAATGAAGCTGCGTATTCTGACAAAGCGCGAACAGACACGGGAGGAGCGTGTCCTTGCACTTACAGCTGAAACAAAGAATCTCAAGAGCGAAGATAAGTCATTAAAGGTATGAGTCTGGTATGTATCGTGTTGCACACACGAATTACATATAAATTCATAAACTTGTCTAGAATTCCGGTGAGCAAGGACCGGATGTGGAGAATAGCTCTTAGATTGCGGAGTATATATCTGTTGAGGTATGGACTGCAAAGTTACCCGACACTGATTACAAGTAGCTTGTCCTAAAGCGCGTGTGAAGTTCTAGAGGGGCTAAGCGCCGTGCTCCAATAAGGCTATCACGGCTGCCAACGAAAATGAAGGTGTTCGCTAAACGAACTGGGTTCTGGAATCGTGGCCGACCATTTTTCAGTCAAAACAAACATTTAAAATTCCACCTGAAACCGAATAGACTACTCGGAGTTATTTTGGCTGAGTGTAATATGCTGTCACCGCCGTTCGTTGTTATTAAGCTCAAAAGCATCGCCGCCAGTCTATTCCTAGAAACGAGAGCTCCAGTGTGTTAGGTGCCCTGCCAACATTTTTCATGCCTTCCAATAGCAGCTGCTTTGGGGTCTACATTGTGAATCCTTGCCTATGTGACAGCATATATACGTGCATGTTGCTCTCCTCTCAAACTCGAATACGACAATTGCGGCAAACTCGCAGGCACGGCAAGCACAGCTAGGGGACAACATGGCATCCTTAATGGTAGAACTCGAGGAGGCAGTGTCGGTGAACCGAAGCAAGCGGGATGCGGAAAGGGAAGCGGACGGAACTGCGAGGGAGTCAAAGCGGAAGCTGTTTACTCTTAACAACCAACGGTGCGTGCCCAACCAAGGCCACGGGAGGGGGTGTATCCCCATTTCCATGCCGGGCAGCGTCACAAACAATTCGATGGCAGCGTATTTCGCGGAGCAATAAAACACAAAATCTTACGACTTGCAAAACAATAGGGTAGCCACTCGGGTGAGTGGCCTTGAGACGCATACTACCATAGAGGTGCGCCAATTCTTTTCCGGGGCTCCTCACCTGAAGAGCCCTAAACCTCTCCCAAAAACTGATGTAAGCAAAAGTAAAAGCGCTTCCCGATGGACAATCCCATGGCTTAGGTAAACAACGAAACGTTTTGGGGGAAAATAACGAAATTCCGACGATTTTGGGTCGAAGAACCCCGTCGTTCAGAACTAATTTCAGCCGCAAAGTGCTACGAACCTCTATTTTAACGCGCGGTCTAAGCCGCTGAAACACAAGATGCTGGCAGTGCTCCCCCCATCGTAGCCTTGGTCACCCCGGGGATTTATTATGTTCGGCAATGTCTCTCCGTCTTGGCCCTTGGTGCGAATGAGCGGGGTTGGCGATCGAAGGTGTGCAGCTGTGCATATATATGTCGTTTACGATCACGGCAGACTTGGAGTTGGCGGCTCACTGGGCGATTATATGCTATACGTTGAAGTGTACTGTTGAAACGAACGCTGCTACCATTGTAGGGTAGAACTTTTAAAGCGACACAGCTCGCTGGAGGCTGACCGACGCAAGGCTCGAATGGAGACGAACAAGATAGCGCAGTGCCTCTTCAATACAAGGCGGGCAGATTCCGCGTCTTCACCGGAGGTGTCAGCGTTGACGGAGTCCCGTGGTGAGTGTACTCGGGCAAAGTGTGAGTTTTACCTATACCGACCCTAACGATATCCCTGGATTTGTGTTGCAACAGTTGATTGACGTGTCAATGAAGAAAATGCCTTGTTTGATGCATGGTGACCCCAAACTGTTTAATCCCTTACGGCTTAGATAGCGCCGTGTAGCCCAGAGCTGCTTATCACGTTCAAAGTTTTTGGTGGTGGGAGGGACGACTCCAACAGCGCTAAAAGCATGGTTTGTATCGACAATGACCCTTGCGCCCAGACTTTTCCATGCCTTTTTTTGAAAATTGATCTATTAATAGTTGGGTGTTTTTTATGCCAACGGCGCGCGCTGGCCGGTCTTTACCAGATGTGGGCGACAACGACGATACTCAAGAAGCAGCACGCCTGGTCCGAGAGCTCGCACTGTTTCAGCACGGATCAACCTTCGGACCAGAAGAAGCCGCCAACAATTTATATCCAAATGACGGCCGCGGGGGAAGATGTGATGGAGATTCTGGGGGGGGACGATTCGAGGAAAATGAACCCGCGCTAAAGCAGGGCGTGGATCTGACTTGCGCGGGTGATGAATCCGCGCTCAAGCAGGGCGTGGATCTGTCTTGCGCGGTTGTGGAGGAAGATGAGGTCAAGGTGGCCGAACTTGTCGGTCTTTTGCAGGAGAACAACGCCGAAAAGAAGTTCTTGGAAACTACAGGGTGAGGGCACATCCGGCGAATGTTATATATACTGTTTCGCTCCGACTGCTTCCACTGCATTCTCCTTCCTCGTTTTCTTTTCAATGTGTGAATTGAAGCAAGCAGTCGATTGTTATCACTTTGTAAATTGAAGCTAGCAGACGATTGTTTGTCTTTGATACTGTTTGGCGCTTGTGGGCATCTTCAGCAACTGTTTGCCTCTTTCTTCACGCAAGATTTCCAACAGTTCAGGTTGCTCACCGTCTGTGGGAACGCCCCACTATCGTTTACCGGCGATACATCAGGTACCTTGGATTTCAGGCGACGGCAGAAATCTAATATAAGCTGCTTGCTCCCATGCTTGAAGTGCTAGACATCGACGTAATAGCAACGTTGCTACTTTCGCACGCACTTTTAAATGTGTCGATGAGCTGTTTTAGAAATGTAGCACTCGGAGTGGTCTTGGTCTGTCAGTGTAGGCGTCATACTCCTTTTACTACTGCATATTTTCCTCCACACTGATTTCAAGTATTAATAGGGTGTCCCCCAAAACGTGGGTGCAATCCCAAAGGAATTGATGTGTCGGTGTTATTTCCATGCGCAGCACGGTTAAGGCATCCATCCGCCTGAAGAAGGCCAACCTACAAAAACGCCACGAAGCTGTCGATGCTGCAGCCGTCTCCAGGGCTGTAAGGTGGGCACAACACACAACACGTGGGATTCGGGGGTGGCCAGCCCTAGTCATTCGTCTTGGTTACCTTTCACGCCCCGCACGGCAGTTTCACACTCGATCAGTTTGGATGTGGCGAAACCTGAGTTCGTCTCTCTCGGAGGTGTAAATTGCTCAATGTATATTATAATACCTGTAGTGCAGCGCCAACATATGATATCGGGCTGCGTTTCCCTAGGTGTTAATGTTTTAGGTTGGATGCTGCTAGGGTGGCATCTGAAAACTGAAATATACATAAACATGGCAGAGTCAAATCAGTTTACTTTGTCAAAAGCTTGAACAAAGGTTGGTCGCTAGGCAGCGTCTTTCATCAGACGGTTATATAGTATAGCTTTAGAGCTGTATCCGTTTACCGAGCCGGCCAATAACAAAGATCGAGGTTGTAGCAGCTCCATAATATTTGAGCTGATCAATGGGGAAGATCAAGGATATAGCTTTAGAGCTCTATCCGTTTACTGGGCCGATCAATGGGGAAGGCACAGGGAAATAAGGGTCTTGAACTCCTCTCCAACTTGCACCGCCGCATGGATGTGGAAGACTGGATCGCGAGGCTGTGGAGCTTCAGACTAAACTTGAAAGCATGCAAGAATCGGTGATCGCCCTCATGGACAAAAAGGAAGCACTAGAGACTGCTCGACACACCACTCTGGTGAAGTGTTTGGAAGAGGTCAACGGTGCTCTCGGTGCGATCTACCGCCGTCTGACCAGCGTAGAAGGTGCGAGCACATCTTAAAACATGGTTTAGGGATATATATACATACCAGGTATCAGTTTTGGGACTAACGCGTTCTACGATAGAGGTAGCACTTTTTGGCGTTTTTACTTTCTGGATGACGGGGCTCCTTAACCCAAAATCATCGAAATTTTATTCTATGTTTGCGATATTCTGTTTATGTGTAGATGGGGCACGGGTTTGTTCATCGGATTGCACTTTCAGTTTGCTCAAAACCAGTTTTTCGGTGAAGCATTGAGCTCCTCACGTGATGAGCTTCAGAAAAAGCATGCTGCACCTCTATTGTAGAATGCGTCGACTTCAGAGGGAAAAGTGGTCGAAACAAAGTGACGATTACGGCATGTGCCCGGGCTGCTGGGGCAGGGTGTGTATCCGGAGTGCAACGAAGGGGGGTGTATGCATGACACGCGCGCAGCATGATGATACTTGTCGTACTATCATTGGCTCTTCCTATTGTAGAAGGTTCGTAAGACCGCAATCGACACGTTTTCGGTCGCTGTACCTGGGTCCCAAAAGGGTTAAACCAAGCGTAGTTTCGGAGGACCCAAAGCGGAAAGGGCAATCCTTTCTGTGGGTCGAGATATCAACAGGCAGCGGTCATATTTTTCGTGTTGTTCCTACAGTCCGTTGTCTTCGTTTCATCGGCGATAAGTTCAGTTACGTTCCACTCTCCGAGTATAGCTACTGGTTGCTCTTCAGCTAAATGTATTTTTTCCGATACCCTCACCCCTAGGGGGGCGCTTCATGCCGCAAGCAACGCTGACAAAGGTACCTGCTTCTGCCTTACGCCTTAAAACCGGCAAGTTCTTGGTGATGCGAAGCTTCGTTGGCAATGGTAGTTATCTCACACCCAATGCTACAATTTGTAATAATTTTCTGGTGGCTTCCCTCTCGCCTAACGCGCTGTACATTCTGATGGTAAAGGTAAGGTGCGGGCTACGATGGGGGTAGCACATTTCGCCTGCAAAATAATGAGTACTGATGGGGTTTCTCAACTGAGGAACTGCCCAACGTCATTGGCATACCGTTCGTGTTAAACAAACACTTTTCGCTATACCAGGTATACCAGTATATTTACCATGGAGCCGTTCATCGGTTTGCGCTTTCGTTTGTTTTCAGGTTTTGGGGGGGGTCATACGTAGAGCCCCTGCAGTGGCGAGCCTCAGAAAAAGTTGTTGCACCCCTACTGTAGCCGTCGTAAGTTCTGTTAGGGCTCCTCTGGACTAATGTCAAACGGAAACACATTTTGTTCCCCCCCAGCCCCGCGCCTCATGCCATTAACGGCGTTCATTGTTTCGTTGCTCGCAAGTGCAGACGCAACAAGCACAAGCGCTTTTTCAACGAACATCAAAGATGGTGGGAAACTGGGCGTGAATGGTCCTCCTGGCGGAGACTCCTTCCTCCGCTTTTCGCGTGAGAGGTGAGCTTCCCATCCATATCATCAATATCATCCACATTGGGACACCTATTTTTCTGCACGAGGAAAACTGTTCACAAATGCATTATATGCCTTCTCGTACCTGCAGGTGCGGTATTAATTATTCCTTCCCATCCATATCGGTACACCCACTTTTCTCTACGGCAAACCTTATGCAAAAGGTATTATGTGCCTCCTCGTGCTTCTGCAATGCTTCAGGTTCGGTATTAGTTGTTCTAGCGGGTTGCGCTAAATAGTGTTGATCATACATGAGTTTAGTACGTCAGTGCTTTGTAGTCAAGATCCGCCACCGCCACTTCTGTAGCTGTCGCGATAGTGTCTGGAGCCTCAGGGTGATTTACTATTTTCCAAGGCAGTCGTCGCTTTTTCTCGAGATCGCAAACCATGTCAAACAAAACAACCCCCCGCCCCTTCCCGCGCGTTTCGTAAACGGCAACGATACCGGAAGAACTCTTCTCCTGAGCGAGGGTATCTCCGTTCGGACCAAACCGGACCCGGGCAGCCCGTGGAGGGGGCCTGGCTCTCTCAGCGGCGGCCAAGCGGCACTCGTCGGACTGGCTTTGAACCTGGCCACCCAGGTGGTGCGCCCCGCGCCTTTACACCTCATGGATGAGGTTAGAACCACGCCAAGATGAAACAAGGACCTGCCTGTGATTGTTAACTAACATAAGCCTACATATGAATAGTAGTCGTCCTGTCGACGTGCGTCGATGACTGTTCCAGGTGTTGCACAAAAAATGTTTAACCAGCGCAACAATTCCAACAGCTGTTGAGGGGGAGAATGCTAAGAGTGCAGTCTCGGGAGGTACCCGGCAGTTTGGTATGAAGCGTGGCAACTATGTTTGCCGCCGCCACTACGGCTGTGCCTAGTACGAGGACGAAACGTGAATTGAAATCGGCTTTTCTTTACACCAGCCGACCGCTTCTCTTCGTCCAGATCGATGCGGCGTTGGACATTCACAAGGTCCGCCGTGTGGCGGCCATGCTTGCCGACAGAGCAAGCAGTGGGTATGGCCAGTGCATCGTCATCAGCCACCGCCCCGAGATGCAGGAAAGGGGAAGGTGAGAACCAGAGACGCGTGCTACAATATGATTAATATGGCACTTTTTGGCCAAAACAGGTCTGGCCGACGGGGCTCCTCAACAGAGGAGCCACCAAATATCGTTGGAATGTCATTTGCGTTTTACAACGCGTTCGTTTTATACCTACAGTAGGCCATGAGATTGTTCGTCGGGTTGCACTTTCATCATTTCTGACAGTCGGTTTTTGGGCGAGGTATAGAGTTCCTTAAGGGAGGAACCTCAGAAAAAAATTGTGGCAGACGTCGAGAGCACACAAGGGCGTTCTTCGTGGATGCACTAAACAACCGTAGCATTGATATAGTAGGCGAGGGAAGGGAGTGCAATTATAAGTCAAAATCACAATGTTATATTTTTGTGGTGTGGTGGTCCTTCGTTGTTTTGTACGTTTAGTGTGGAATCGAGGTTTTTCGGTGATAACCCCTTGGTGCCAAAATAGTTTAAAAAAAACGTAAGTAAAAACGTGATTTCTGCACCGACATTTGTGGGGCAGGCATTTTGGAACGAGCAGCTCCGCCGCAGCGTTGATTTGTGGCTATTATTTGTGCCCGCGTACTTTGTCGACACGACAAACACACTAAGCCTGCCTTGTTTCTGCTCCTTTTTCATGGCGCCCTCATGACTTCCCTCTTCCTCTTCGCATGGTCGTTCGTTTGTTGCTCGGGCCCACGCATATTCGGTACTGTGACCGAAACGGGACTTATTCGGCACACATAAACACTTTGGAAATTGTTGGGATGTAACGAAAGTCACGTCCTTGGGGTTTACCACTGTGAGGGAACTGCAAGAACGGTGGGTCTAGAGCTTCTCCCCCAGGTACCCCGTCCGTTACGCTAGCCGGGCGTGCCTCCCACGCGCTACCCCGTCGGGACTAAGGCGAGCGCAGCATTGGCCGCGTTTGCAAATGCAATATTTGACCAAACAGGCGCAAGTGGCCCTCGTGTTCAAGAAAAAAAGACGAGCAACACCCCACCTTATAGGGTACCACTGCGGGCGGAAGTATAGGGATCATTGGACGAAGAGCATGATATCCAAACGGTCCTTAAATTTACGTCCACAGTGTCATAGCACACACACGCGTACGTACGCAGTGCTCAGGTTAAATTCAGGTCCATAGACAAAATGACCGGTTTGCCCGTAGTAGACACAATAACGGACTCCGCAAAAGCAGCAACGGGGAAAACGAGTTTCGTTGGTATAGAGAAAAATCAATCGCACACGGAAACCTGTAGCGAACGCCTTCCCCTGCGGAGCGAGATGTCGAAAGTATCGCCTTTTTTTCAAAGGAAGCGAGAGGGGAATGGGCCAGCTTGAATGCTGGGCGGTCTCCAAGCGTACTCTATACCCTGGTACACTTAGTTGTCACTGCTCATCCAGGGCCAACGAGCCCTCCATTTTTTTGATGGAGTGAGTCGAAGAAGTTGCGGGAGAATGGACGGCGTACATTAGTGACATTTTCCGCGCTGAGGCAGGTTCAACACTTGAACATGCACATAGCCAGATGATGTCGTTCTTCGTGCTGTAAGAAGTTTGAGTACCATGAGTGTGTGGGGCGGAGTTCAAGGCGCACGAAAAAAGAGATTACACGTAGTTAAGAGTCAGGGCGCAAGAGCGGATGCGTCCAAGTCATTCGTACAAAAAATGTCGGTTTTTGGTTCACAGACGCAAGGCAAACATCCGTTGCAAGCTCAATGTTACCGTGGTCTACGGTCTACACTAAAATACCCACTCGTGCGTGCGTTTCAGCTTGTTAGGGGTGTCGAACATTCGTGAATGGGTGTTTTACAATTGAAACTTTGAGCAGAGTCATGTCTGACACCAGTTGATTGATCGGACACATTTGGACTCTCCGTCACAGAGAAACCCAGTAATCTAGAGGGAATTCGAAACTAAACAACTTGTTCGCAGTACACCAGTGGGACCAGTCCAGGAAATCCTTCCGATGTGAATGATGCTTGCTCTATCAGAGGCCAAGGGGTTCTGGGAACAGAAAGACCGAAGTGCTGGGTGCCGGTATTGTGACTCGAGGACGGATGCTACAGTGGAGGTGCACCAATTATTTTCTGAGGCACTTTCACTTGAGGAGCTCTATACCTCACCCATCAAATGTGTTTTTGGTGCTAAACTGAAAGTGCAACCCGATGAAAATACCCATGGCCTAGGTATACTAATTAATCATTAATACTGCAAACTAGGTTGACTTTCTGACGATTTTGGGTTAAGGAGCCTATTTTTTCATAAACAGACCTAGCCAAAACAGGCTACCGTACCTCTATCGTAGCACGCGTCTCGAGGCTGTGGGAGAAAACCGTGCCCACAGAGAAATGAGCCAACATGCAGACGCCCCCATCTTGGCCACCTGTTTTTCGCGCGATTGTGGTGGAGGTTGTATCGGTTGCTGAAACAAACTCACACCACCCAGCCGCGTGGGGTACAACTCAACTGTGCGGTACCAGCAGGCAGCTATGGGCGACGCATTCGCGATGCAGTGCCCACCACTCCAGACAGGGCATCGGAGAGGGCCAGCCCAGACGTGGCTTCGGAACCAACTATCGACGCAATTGTCGGCCCCGCGGCGCTTGTCCCCGTCTCCCCAATCAGGGCACAACACAAGCTGAATTTGTACAAGAGTTGTTTTGGGCATGCATGTAGACAGGCCCACCAGCGAGCACGGCTTCAAGCCGGTTTTCCAAGTCTGAACTGGGAATCGAACGGCTCGTTCCGTAAACGGATGCCCTCGTTCACAACGATATAAAGCTTTTGGCGCCAGTGAATGGGGCAGGGTTTTGTCCTTGCATTTTGCAGCATCCACGTCACCTTGACCCTTTGTAGCAGCCTAGAGGCTCCCTTCTGGTCGTCGAGATTCAGCTCGCTGCATAGTCTAGACATACACGTGTCGACCGCGTCGGGCATAATGCGCACTTCATTCACACAGGAAATGGTGCCGACTACCGATTTCAAACGCGATGTTTTTAAGATGGTCAAACGGGTCAGTCGACCACATATATCGGACAGCACCCAGAGGCCATCACGGGCACGGCTTTCGCCTATACCAGGTATAACGGTTGAGCGGGCTACTTCAGCGCCACGCACACATACACCAATACAACAATGACCTGAACCGATTATGTTTATCACGCCCACATCCATGACTATCTCTCTACCGACCGCGAGCTAGCGAACAATATCCAACAAGCGTGGGGGCATGTGAGCATGCCACCCGAAAAACGGCCACAATTTCACCATCGCCAAGTCGAGAAATCACGATGCAAAAAAAGAAAGGTGAGGTTGTCTCAAAATTAAATGTCCGCCTATCGGAGGCAAAACAAATAAAATCCGGGTAGCGCAAGCACTGCTGTGCCACCACCTGACCAAGGCTAGGGTATGGGGGGTACCCCCTTTTAGACTACCGGGTTTGAGTCGCCCGAGTGACTCTGTACTCACTGAAAAAAATACGTTACGCGATTTGTTTCGCGCAGCGTAGCTAACCATTCCATTGCGGATTCATATCGCAAAATTAAAACAGTACAAAAGCTTAAGACCGCAAAGGAACAGGGGGGTAACTCGCGCGAGTGACCCCGAGCCACTGCCAGAAATGCTGCCAAAAGTGACCCCCTATCGTAGCTCTGGCCACCTATTCCCGAAAGACAAACTACATGCTAACTACGCAAAAACCGCCGCGCATCCTCAAAACCTGTAAGAAAGCCGTTCCGAAGCATGCCGACGACTGCAGTCTTAGTTCCTACTCTATTCTGTCGTTTTCGCCGGTACCACTGCTACCGACGCCAAGCATGCGCGCCCAGGGCGTGCCGCCCTCAGAAAGGTCATCTCCTGCGTCGCCGCTGCGCCCTGTAGTTTTGGTGTCCGCTGCCCCGGAGGGCTCGACAAGGTCCGACCACCTCAGTTTAAGCTCTTCAACTGCCGCCTCGGGGGCAAGAAGGTGGTAATATACAATGGTTGAGCCGCCACCGACTTTTTCGGCTGGCTGGCCTGCTTCTCCTACTCCTGTGGACACTGTTGGCGACGTGGCGGTTGTCGTCTTTGGTGCCGCTGGGGTGGTATCTGGCCCTTCTAGCGCCAGCGGCAACGATCGTAGATTGCTCTCGCTGTCTGGGACGCCTCTCCCCTCAAGCGCTTCGTCTGAACGAACAAGAATCTGAGACAGCGCGCGTTTCCGGAAGAGCAGCGGGAAGCCGAAGGGGTTGTGTACAAGATCGGGCAAGCGTGGCTTTATGGATGGGGCAAGCCGGAGAGCAATGAGGCAATGGGGGGGGGGGAGCTTGTGCGAAGACGGGAGGCTGTCTTGCAACGCTACCAACCTCAGACGTTTCCACAGGATGGCACCGCAAACGGGTGTTCAGCGACCTTGGCGTCCCACCCATAATAGCCTGTCAAGCGTCGATTGACACAGCCTGGTAGGTGTAGATTGGCAGACCTACACCATTGCCAACAAGATCCATGCTTCACATGCTTCGATAGAAAACTCTGCCACGCCCTGCCCGTTGCTCGCCAATAAGGCGCGCAGCGCATGGGTTTAATGTACACACACCAAAACAAGCAATCCTGCCCAGCCCCCCCCCCCCCGCCCTCACCTTGAGGCTTTCCAGCTCTCTCAACCAGTGAGGTACGTCAACCTTCGCCTCCCACGGCATTCCAACACACGCCTTCATCATTGCGCCGCAGTGCCGCGCCACGGACGCCGTAGATACTGCCGTGAGAGTGCCCCACTCCCCTGCACCGCCGGTGCTTGAAGAGTGGCTTAGCGCACACTGCAGCAAAGCGGCTGCAGTACGATTAAAAGCAGGATTCGCAAAAGAGGGGAAGGAAAGGTTTCGGTGGTGATTGGAGGCTCTCTTGAAGCGGATAAACGTGGGGTAACAAGATAGGAAAAGGTCGTACGCCCACATCGTTGGTGAATTTTCTCACGCTCCAGTCGGGGACTGTACGTTTTGATGTAGAGGGGGTGCAAAAAAACTTGCACGTGAAGACGAGGAGAGCACCCTGACATGCCGGTTGAAGGTCATCATCTAATCGTGCGGCGAGCAAGCGGTCAGCTGTATAGCAAACAGAGAAGCCGAAATTTCCAAATGGCGCACCTACTACTGCTATCAGAGTTGGCAGGCATTCGCAGCAGCAGTAGCACTACCAATATCAATGCCATCACAACACATCCACCACTGTCGCCAGCATGTACACCATCCCAACGAAACTCAATCACGGATAAGCGGGTCAGCGGGTGGTCAAGCAAGCTGGAACCGAGACTCGCCGGGCCTGCGACCAATACTACGGAGTAGAACCACGAGGAAACAACACGCGTGATTGACCCACCGTATACCAACACGACATGTCGCGACTTTTGCTGGGCGGCCTCCTCCGCAAGGTGCCTGAGAACGGGTACGTTGGACCCCATCGTCTTGTCCAGGATGTCCCGAGAGACAAACGACTCCACGCGTACCTGACACCGAGCGCCACGCGAACCACACAAAGCGTTGCAATGCATGGCGGGTTGACAACACAATCACCACGAGATTGTTAAAATAATCACACAGTTATCATTCAACTTTTGTGTCGACGTAGTTCCGGGCCGGCTGCGAATGCAGGGGCAAAATAGGCGCCGTCAGCCTTCGAGGCTCGGGGTTCTACTTGAGGTTTCGCGAGACGTCCGCGATTTCACGTGTATGCAACCGGAGGTGGCAACATGGCTACTAAACTTCCTAAAAACTGCAATGACCAGACCTCAGCGCAACGGACAACAATCTGCCAGGTATGTGCCTTTGCACACTCTCCTTCGGCAAGAACAGGCACCGTGGAACTTTGAAACTGGACAATTGAGGCTCAAACCATGAACTATTAAAAACGGTAAACACGGAAAAAAAAAGAAACGCAGCGCATCGCACCCAACGTCGCAGAGCGCAAGGCCAAGCCAAGATAAAAAAAAAAATCCCACCCGTCCCCCTATCCGGCCTACTGTCAAGCAAGCAACCGTGTGGGGCGTGCGTCTTCCCTCCATCCGTGCCGCCGACTTACCCTTGCGTTAAGATATCCCACGATAGTTCTAACGACGAGAAGCACGACGGACGCGGTCGCCGCCACCACTAGCACAAGCGAGTCGAAGCGAAGATTGGCCAGCACCAATCCCAACCCAACGAAAGAGTTGAGGTCTAATCGTAGCGCCGTCTGTTATTCGAGGAGTCGCGGTATCGAAGACGCAGCCGTGTCGGGCAGGAGTGAGCACACGAGTGAAGGTCGGAGGGCGGGAGTTCACGAGGTAGTTGAATGCTTGAGTCGTTAGTCGTGAATATTTTAATCGGTGGTGGGACGAACACACTACCTGTATACGTCAAGCCACACGCGATGTTCTCCTATCAACAAGCGCTGTGCTACGGTACACTAGCTAGTCGCCCTAGTAGCGAAGCGGTTCAGCTCAGAAAAATCAAGCTAGCCCCAACCCTAACCCTGACCCTAACTTGATCCTAACCTCAGCCCTAGGACTTGAATCTGGGAAGAAATTATTTTCTGCTCCTTAGAATGCGGGACGAAGCCGAAAACCCCGAGTAGAAAGCGTTCGTCGAGAGTGAGAAGACAAAAACGACTCGATGAAAAACCGGCTGGCGGAGTCGACGACGGGGGAGATAGAATGCTCGGTGCAGCGCGCATACATGACCCAGGGCAAGGACCGGAGAGGATGGAAGAGGAGAAGCCCTACCCTACGACCGCACAGGTCTGAGTCAAATCGGCAACCGAGCGAATGATAACAGATATTATACCTGACATGCGGTTGTGTGCGCAAAGAAACCGTTTGTACTTAACGAGTGCGAGTCCCCTGGAACAAAGCGACCCGGAATGAAAATCTCACCTGCGGGCGGACCTCCACCTTCTTGTCGGGGGTGATGGCGTTCAAGCTCACCAAAGGCACTCCCCGGTACACCCGCAGCTGCAACCCTAGCCCCGCGCCCTGCAGCAAGACCACAAACAACGGGGAACATGGGGAAGCCATTAGCTTGGCTCGCTGCATTTTCCGTTACGGGCTCCAGGGGTGCCGTCAAGATTAAGTTGCTGACTACGAAAGCTGGATGTTAAGGGAGCTGTCACATTGGAGTGATGCGTGCTACGATAGAGGTAGCACTTTTTGCCTGAAACGGTTTCTGAATAACGGGGCTCCTTAACCCAAAATCGTCGGAATTTCGTTATTTCTTCGCACGAACTTCGTTGTGTCCCTAGGCCATGGGATCGTTCATGGGGCAGCAGTTTTACTTTTTCCCAAATCAGTTTTTTGCGAGGGGTCTAAAGCTCGTCAAGTTGAGGAGCCTCAGAAAAAATTGGTTCACCTCTACAGTAGCATGTGTCGAGTGACGGACAAAAACAAATGTCCGGACGTTGGCACAAGCCGTGCAGCGTTGAATACAACACAGCAAGGTCAGCAGAACGTCTAACATAAAGCATCTCCGAACCCTCTTCCCTCCCTCTCTCCCTCGATTTGTCATTCCCCTCCTTCTTCACCAGAGAGCCCGCTTCTTGTGGGCCTGTGACGGGGGAAAGTGGGAGAGAGACCCACAATGTCGGTAGCACGGTGGGTTATCTACCATGCGTCGCACCTTGATTTCGTCTGGGCTTTCGGGCTCGGGGTCGGCCTTCTCTACCCTGCGCAGTCGGTTGCTCAGCCTCGTTCCGGCGTTCCACACCAAGGCTACGGCTGGTGGTGGCCGAAAAAGTGACTGCCGCGACCTCTTGATGTAAACCACCACTACCTGGGGGGCGGGGGGAGGAGGGGTCAGAAAAGCCGGACGCACGCCAACAATAGAGGCGGCAGCGCTACAACTCCACCCTCTGCGCTTCGCTAAGCCGAAAAATGTGGTGCACTCGAAACATCTCCCTCGGGAGTTCACGAGTGAGTGCCAAGAGGCAAGCGCGGTAGCTGCGCTTGGTACTTCGTTAATTAGCCGAGCGTGGTGTCGAAACCGACACTCTCTGCGACCGAGTGACGAAAAGCTTTCTACATCATTACTGCCGTAAGATCGCTCCGAGTGCGAATGGCGCGATGGTGCTAATCGCGTTTGATGGAATTGTGGTAGACAGCGACCCTAGAGAACTTTTCATACAACAAGACCACACTGACATGGGGTAAACACAAACCCGCGTAGACTTTGGCGCGAAAGCGTTGCGTGTGGTCTACGGCCAAAAATGCCACCCTCCCTCCCTCCCCCCAGGCCCGTTCGCTCGCCTTGTACCAGACATTGTTACCTCGTCGTAGGTAGGCTCTTTTACGGTGCACTTCGACAAAAGGCGCGACAGAAACGATTTCGGTTCCAAATCCGCCTCCGATCCCGACCACCTCCCGCTCTTGCTGCTCCCCGTTGACCCTTGCCTCTCTTTGCTAGAAGCCTCCTTGCTAGAAGAGGGTCGTGGACTAAGAACCGACGCCAAGGTTACTCGAGGAAGCACGGCAGAAGTTACACTGCGACGGTGGAAAACACGTCACCGGCAGCAAGGGGGTGTGGGGCGGGGGGGATAAGGGCGCAAACATGGCGATGCAAGAGCGGAAACGGGGCGCACGTGCCGGGAGCAAAACGAAGTAACCGAACGATCTCAGCGAGGGCATTACTTCACGCCCAGGAATGAAACCACATTTCTACGGAAACTGTTCCCATTTCTCGCCGGGCACCATTCCGCGCCAACTCCCTCAAATTCCTCCGCACATTGACACCATCAAAATCCTTAGACTCACTCATTTTCCGGGGTGACGGACCCGCCCGCCTCCCACCCCGCGCCCGATAGGCCGCCGCGTTGAACGCTCCGCTCTCCCTCCTCTGCCTCCATGCGCGAGTCCCAAAACCAAGAATCGTCCCCTGGAGGCCACGCCCCTCCTTCGGAGAACTCCTCAAGCTTGACATTGACTTGCCGCATGCCGTAGCGCTGGAGGTTCACCGGGCCCCTTTGTGTTTCATTGGCAGCAGCAAGTCGGACGTAGCAAGCGCAGTGCCGTGGGAGAAAACGTCAGATGGTGCCCAACAAAGTCACCGACCAAGCCCTCAGCTGCTACACTCTATCCGGTCCGTACTCTTCTCCTTTCGTCGGTGGCGCCAACACGTGACACAGCAACCAACGGCGCCCATGTGCACTCATGATACCGGATAGTCGTAACGGAACAACTGCTGGACGGAACAATAAACAGTTGACCAGCCATTCCCCACCCCGTCCCCACGCACGCGTGACAACCTTAAACCGTGCGTAAATGCACACGTCGCTACGGCCCAGCGAAACAAAATTCCCACCGTGCGTTGCGCCGGAGCGCCTCCATCGCCTCGTCCAGCGCTTCCCGCTCCCTGGACGCAATTTCTGTCTCGTTCGCCGCCGCGATGAATCGCGCCAGCGTATCTCGCTCCACGCCGAACGCAACGACCCCTTCCACGCAGCTGCGCAGAATGTTATCCCTTCGCCTAGCAAGGCCCCTGTATGTCGAACACCAACAAACATACACCAAGAAAAACAGTCGAATGGAATCGATCAATCGGATCCGACAACCTATAAAGCACGAGGCATGCTGCACCGTAACCAATGATAGAGGCAGCTCACGGTCATTGAGAGACCAGCCGCACAAAATTCGGCAAGCTCCGCACCATGGTAGAGGCGAGGGATACTCCCGGTTCGTCTGACCAAGATCACCCCCGGTTGCAAGTGGCGGTGGCCCTTTCCTTATGCCAGTCAGGCGGGTTGCGTTGCTGTGTGATAACCACAGCGGCGATGCGGGTACCCTATCGAGTGCGTCTGCGAGAAATGTTCCAACGCCAAGGGCGGGAAGTGCTAACCCTAGCAGAGTGTTTTGCACTCCAAGCAAAAATCTGGCCAGAGAACCGCCTTCAGCATCAAGCAACGCGCTAGAGAGAGAGCCATGAACCGCAGCAAAGGCGCTGCCAAAATATTTCCTTTGGGGGGCACCGGCAGCTGCCGAAATAATAAGTCTAGGCAGCAAAACGAGTGCCCTAGCGAGCAGGCACCCACCTTTCAAAAGAGTCCAAGAGCGCGACGACCTGTTCCTGCCATCCCTTGACCGTGTCCGTTACCGATTGAGAGAGCCAACCCACCGCGTTGCTCTGGGGATGGAGGGAGGCGAGGGGCGAGGGGCGGAGGGCGTTGCGCTTAGCACCGGCATAGCATTGGCCGTTCTCATGAGACACCGTGCCATCATGCAACACGCTTTTGTACTCACATGCTATTATACAACATACTCTGATACCACCTGCTACAATAATACCACATAATATGGCATCCACACGCTATAGCTCACCATCTATTGTACGACATGATAGTGCACAACAAGCTACGGTATCCGCACGCTGTGTCTGTTACGGACCGATCGCCCGAAGCAGATTCCGGCCAATAGCCAACACCACACACTGGTCGGCAGCTGTCCAGAGGAGGGCAACGCGTCGGCGACGCTGCAGGCAAAGGTGGTCAACACTTGCCCTACCGGGGCAAAAGCAAGTCATACAGAACGTGCACAAGAACACACAATAGCGATGTCGCCCAGGGTGCGCGGCTTCAAGCGCGGTAGCGACAGGGGGTCATGGCGACTGCTCGAACCCGATGTATACGACTTCACCATCCGCATCACCGCACTCGCACCAATGTCCAAGCAACCATCGCCACGAAATCGCCGTCCGTCTGTGGGACATAACCGGGTGAACCGTCGAAAATGAAACCCTTCGTAACCCCGAAAAACTCCAACCAAGTTCAACAGATGCCAGCCCGTCTTACTGAAGGCGTCAAGTCAAAACGCGGGACCTTTGTTTGTTAACTCTCACCCTACGTGACTACAGATGGCGGCCCTTTCCTACTACGCAACATTGCACTACGCTCACCACAAAACGCCCCCGAAACAGGACAGCAACCCCTGCAAGCATCGACTTGCCTGCAAGTAGTCCAGCTTCTTGAGCAGCAGCCTCCCCTTGGTCTCCTCCACGCCGTTGCCCCTCCTAAACACCAGCAACCGCCCCTCAAAAGGCACTTGCGCCCGCTTGCTACCGCCCCCCGACTTCTTGCCCTTACCCCTGTTCCCATGGCTTCCGTCGCTCTCGTCTCCGCTGCTACGGTGCAGCAACCCGTAAACGTTGGCCAAATTATTGAACACCGGCCGGACGCGTGCAGCGGTTGGGAACTCCGCAGCTAGGGCCTGCTCGTTATATTTGGCGCGCGTACGGTGTGTACACCACAATGGCGCCACCGACCGAACGAGAGTGCAGAAGGGTTCCATAGGGTAAATACGCAAAGCCGGAGGGTGGGGTGGGCGGGGGGGTACGCTAAGGGTAGTTGGGCAAGACCGTTGGTACAGACAACGCCCGTAAAATGCAACAACGATGGCCGAGGGATTCCCAGCGACTCGGTCGGGTTGAACACAAATCTGCCGAACAGGCAAAAAACACTTGGATAGGCCTGGTCTCTTGTATGTGTACAGCAGATTTATTATAGACGGGTACCAACCAGCACGCTAGCGTTGTTGGGAAATAACACACCAGCAGCATACCCAATAGGACGGCCGCGCGCATTCCACTATAGACCTTCACCCGGTCACCCCATCGGGTGAGTTGTCACCTGTGACATCATCACATCGCGGTTGCTGATGGGACTGAACATGGCGCTCCGCGCGAGCTCTTCGACCAGCTGAAGTAGCGGCACCAACTCCTCCTCGGCGAAGTCATCATCATTGCTCCTCCCCTTTCCACCGCCACCCCCTAGCCTCCCGGATCGCGTCCCACCTGTCGCTGCCGCCGCCGCAGCCGCGGTAGTGGTGGTGCTCGCTTCGCCGTCGCGTTTTCCCACAATGGCGACCCCCTCTTTGCGGTCCCACCCTCTGAACCTCCTCCATCTGCTGGCATTACGCTTGCGCTTGTCGCCGGGGGCCGCCTCGTCTGCTCCTGCCGTAGCTTTAGCGGCAGCCGCAGCGGCAACAGCAGACGCAACAACCGCCTCGACCTTGCTCGCACCCCGGCTGACCTTCCGGCTGGTTTTCGGCTGTACCCGTCCGCCAAGAAGTAGGCCAGCGTCCGCCCTGTCCACCCTAACGGAGAATTCAGTCCGCAGCACGCCCTCGAGGGTGTTGCAGAGTCTCTCCATGGACACGCGGACCGCCTCGCCTCCCCCGAGGGAGTCGGCGGCGGCCTGAGATATGTCCGCGAGCAGGACCGGAACGACGTCCTGGGCGGGCACTAGGACATTCATATCTGCGACGTCCTGCAGGGGGTCTGCTTTGGGAGGAGACCCGCCGTTGGGGGGGGTCCCAGCGGGTCTTTTGCCTTTCGCTGTTGTGAGGGGTCGTGTTGGTGCTTTCGTGGAGCGCGAGGAGGGTTTGCGCGGTCGCCCGGAGGCGGTAGGGCGGTTGCCGTTACTGCTACTACTAACACTACCACTGCTGCTGCTGCTGCTGCTGCTTCTTCTTCTGCCGCTGCTGGTGTTGGTGCTTTTGTTGGTGCTGTTGGTGGCGGGCTTCCGTCTTGAAGTCGCCTTCTTGTCGTCGTTATCTTTGCTGGGAACAGGTTCACTGGGTAACCCCGGCGGAGGGTGTTTCGTGGAACAAATTCCGGTAGTCGATCGTCTCGAGCCCTGACGCCGAGCGACACGGTCGTAGTAGCATGCTGCCCTGGGGTGTTGTCGTGTGCAACGAGCGGGTTCGAACGATGCGTAAAAAACGACGCATCGTATCTTGAGGAATTTGGAATCGCAGGATCACAAGTGGTTGTATTACAGCAGTCTAGAGTATGTAGACTACACACACGAGGTTGGCTGGTTGTTGGTTTGATTTTACTGCCCCTGGGCGCGGAACGGGCCTGAAGCAAAGACAGCAACGTGTCTCCATGTAATACCGGTACTGCTCTTCTAGCTGTTTTCAAAGTCGGAGCCGAGCTAAAATGCGTTGCTAGACGTTCGGGGATGTAAGTTGGAGGAGCTACCTGTATGCGAATGTTTGTGCCATCAGGGCTCACCTGCCGCAACGAGGAGCGCTGGTGTTGACGCCAGATCTTGAGGTTGGGAGCAGGAAGGTTTGAACAGGCTTCGTTTGCATCAAGGCAAGAGCCAACACCAACATCTTGGCGAGCCTATTGCGATCATTTCCGAGGCACTTCGACCTCGAGGAAGTGGCCCATCTCCTTCGCATACCTTTGAGAGCGAGCCACTGCTGTTGTACTCACTGCTGTAGGTGTACTGCTGTACCTACAGGCAGTCGCAGGATAGCAGCACCAGTTTGATATTCTACCGCATTTTGGGATTTTAACGTTTTTGGAGGCGCCGTTGTTAAGGGGTTGAATACGTATGTGATCCGTGCCTCCGCGCGTGCTCGACACAGGGACAGCCACGCGCAACGTACGCAGACAGAGGGAGGTAGCTGGTCCACATCGCTTCCTTTCCAGCGTATCGCTGGGTTGCGCTTATGTCTGTGCCGCGTTGAATTCGGCATTGGTGGTCAGCCTAGAGGAGTCGAGCATTAACAAAGCACCAGAGATGCCCTCATCACGTCATCTTGTCGATCGCACCGCCTCAGGGACACATGAACCAAGGCAGCAACAGCAGTTACTGCGCAGGAGCGCCGGCACCCCAGCTCTCCTCCTCCCTCTCCTCCTCCTCGTCGATAAGCCAAAGCGCACGCTCGGCTGGATGCACATCCCGGGAAACCCTACTGGCGTGCAGATCGGTCGAACTCCTTCGACGGCGCCAGCGCCTTCGGTGCCCTCCCTCGGGATGCTGCAACGCGCAGTGAGGAGGAGGAAGCATTCGTCCTCTCGCCTGGCAGGTACCGCAGCAGGGGCAGACCTCAAAGGAGCTCTCCTCGAGGCTGGAGGTACTCTAGCCGTGCAAGCAAGAGACGCCGCTCATAGACGCGTCCCTTCGCCCGGCTCTATGGAAACCGGAAGAAGAGCGCCAACTGCTAGGAGCGGTGGTTCTAGCTCTAGAGCTACTGGTAGGGCAGAAGGCAGCAGAGACAGGGTGAAGCAGCAGATGAAGCAGTTGGGGAGGCAGGGGATGTGGAAGGAGGCATTGGAACAGTTGGAGAGGGAGGGCAGCGGAGGGGTCCATCCGGTGAGAGCTCGTTGCGTATGTACATAGCCTGCAAAGTTGGTGGCAGGGCTTATTACCGGGAGGTACGCAAAGAACAACATGCTGCTGCTATATACTATGGCTATGTTTTGGGTTCTCTGGGCTTTCAGCTTGGAGACTTCCATGCAACGTCATTGAGTGCGGCTCCAGAGTCTACAGAGTCTGGTATCATAGTTCGCAAATTGCAAATTGGAGTCTAAAGACGAGCAGTGGTGTATAGGCGCGCAGTGGTACTACTGTTGCCGAGGTATAATGGGCGTACGTAGTGTATGCACCTCTTGCGCTTTGCACGGCGACAGGCCAGGTGGTGATTTGATCACTTATTCAAAGGGTGTCACGCTGCACGCTGCTGCTCCTTGTGCGGCAAATATACGTACGTACAGCAGTAGGTCGACACCGCGTGTTTTGAACGCTTCTAATACATTAATAATAATTCGAAGACACATCGGTGCGGATGCTCGATCTCCCGACAACAGCACAAATGTGCAATGCCAACAGACTAAACGAACTTCCGGGGCCACTGCAGACAGTCTACGTACCTTTTGGCAGATACGTCAACCCGAACACCGTGTTTCATAGAGGGCAGCATGCCCCATGCGCGATCAGGAGCGTCGTCGTGCCTCTAGAGACACGTGTTTAGCTTACTCGTACATACCGTAGGTAAGATGTCGTACTTGAGTACCGTTACGTAAACTGCGGTAGGCACGTTGCGTCTAATAACCGGTACGTAGACGTCATGTGGAACTGGCACCCGCGCAAAAGCAGTATCAGTCTCTGTGAATAGTGCATCCGTCGCTGTGAAGGGCAGGATTCCATTTGCCGGGAAAACGGTCTGCTACTGCATGTAGCACAGACGAGCGCCCGGCACTCCGCGTTGTTGACGTCGCGTGCTTACAGTACCAAAACATTCGCTTGCGCGTGGCCTGAAAAGCGTACCAGGCATTATACGGTATTTGCTCCCAAGCTTGTCTCGTCCCGTCAGAATGTGGGGGCAGAACTCCGTGTTCCACGACACCCCTAAAGTGACCGAACATGCGCCCTCCACACCCCCATCGTGTGCTCCTTGTGCCACCGGGTGCACCCGCTCAGAGCTTGGGTGCGTACGAAGGAGCAATATTTGCCCTAGGAGTAAGCGGGAAGTGGGAGAAGGCAGTGTCCCTGCTGCAAGACATTGAGGCGAGAGGGCTTGTGCCCACCGAAGGCGTCTACGCAGAGGTGGTCGTGGCGTGCGGCAAGGTGCGGAATCGCGCGCGCTCTGATCCAGCTGCTCCGTTATGTTTGCGAAGTATGTATGGAAGCGAAGGCATACCCGTAGAAACATTGTACGCCAGCGCGATGCGTGTGGTCTTGTGGTTTTTGCTATTGGTAAGCAGAGAGAAAAGGTTGGGCGCTCACCACGCCGCACGCAATATACTGCGGGCAGACTCCTCTCAGCGCCGGAGATAGGAATCAACAAAAAGTATACCAGGTATAATGTAGCGCTTGACTCACAAGGAGTGTGGTCACATGCCGCCCCCCAAGCAAGCGTCAATCCGGCATCGTTCCTATGGGAGGATGTCGTACCACGCTAGCGAGTTGTAGGCAGGTCATAAAGCAGCTGGAGCCGTTGCGTTTGCAGCGGGTGCGATGAGTTAGCGGTGCTCGCTGTACCGGATACGCCTCAATCCTTCCTCACGTTGCCGTCCACTTTGCCACTGCCGCCACCGTCGCATGCACGTTCCGTTTCTTCCGCTGCCCGACAGAGTGGGAGGGTCGACAAGGCGATCAGCACGCTTGACGCGATGATATCCAAGGGTCACATCCCATCCCTCGAGATGCTCAACATCGTGCTGGACACGTGCATCAAGGGCAGGAAAACGAGAGAGGTAAGGGTAGAGCTTAGGGAGGCTGTACTGTGCTAGCTTCCACCGGAGCTCGGACGAGGGAATTTTTTTTATTGTTGTCTATATCGCCGTAGCAAACGTTGGAACAGAATCGTGCGCCTGAGAAAGAAAAACAGTCATTGTCTGGACTGGTCATATGCTCACGATATTTGCTACAAGGCCTCATTATTGAATGCCGGGGAGGGCTCGCCCGCAGCCCGTATGTCGTGCCGTCGACGCCATCTAGCGCCTGGCGTAACGAATATCCTGCTGGCGGCTTGGACGTTTTGAAGGGCCGCCTTTGAACGGTCGTGGCCGGGTTGAAAAGTGGGGGGGATAACTCCCTGCACGCGAAGCTGGCTTCACTACCCTAACAAGAAATACAAATGTCATGACTCCGCGGACGCGACAGTTGTTCCTGAGGGTGCCCTTTGCCACGTTCGATAGTTTATCTCCGCCATGCACGCGCGTTAGCTGGCGCCCCAACCCTGTCGGTGTCATCATATCTCCCCCCTTGTTGGTGTCGCCTACCCCGTTTTCTGAGCATGCAGGTAGCAGGCGTGCTGGGGAAGGTGAAAGAGTGCGGTGCGAAAGCCGACGATTCCACGTACAGAAAAGTGATGGCGGCGTGTGTCAAGGCTAACGACTCGACACAGGTGTGTTGCCGGTAAATCCCTCCGGGTATCGTGTCCCCCCCGCCCGCGTCGACCTTTGACACAGTCTGCCACACTCGTTCCGTCCTAATACTATCCCTGCAATAGGCTAATATAGTTTCCTCGGCGCGTTCGGTTGCTTGGTGTCGCGCGTCCGCTGTCATTTGCGAGAAACGGTGTAAGAATCATTCCTCATCTGTAGGCTGGGCCCGCGTAGACTACCATTCCGTTGCCGCGAACGGTGTTGGAAATGCAGTATAGCTTTGTCTCGCTCACCAGGGGCAGCCCTTCCCTCGCTCCTCCTTACACCCGAAGCGGCTATTACCAAGATGGCCGAGCATGACGCACAAATGCACCTCCCATCACACCTCGGCTTCATCCTCCCCCCCCTCCGCCCACCGCCCTCTACAGGTTGTCAGTGTGTGGGAGCTAGCTGTTGGGGAGGGGGGGAAGGCTGTGAATGGCCTAACGGTGCAAGAGGTGAACGACGTCGCAGGCGCGATGGGCGCTCTGAGGGACTGGAATAGGATAATCGGGCTCCTTGGAAGCGAGGCGAGCCAGACACGGGAGAATCTCCCTGCGCTGAATCGACGGAGGTAGGCCCTGACACGGCGGCGTTGTCCCACTTGGTGGGCTCTTGATCGGTCTGTTGTCCCGCTTTGTGGTCTCTCAAAAAACGCTATTTATCCGGGGGTGGGGGGAAAGGAAACATGATGGTAAGATGGCGTCGTAGAGAGTTTGTCGCCTTCGCAATATATTTGCCGCAGCCTCCCTCTGGTCGGCGGGCAGTCAACGAACAACTTTTGCGGGTTTCCCGCCGTCGCAAGCAGAGGGTGCCGGCGCACGGTGTAGGGGGTTCGTTTTGTGGCTGCTCTGCCGCGGGTCTCTCGACCGGTAACCAACGGTACGCCAGAAGCTGTTGTGTAGTATTTCGTTGCGCTGAGTGCTTTGTGTCTTAGCTCTTTGTCGACGACCAGGTCGGGGTTTGGGTGGTGTGACGCCTCCCTCGGGCTCTCGAAAGCGTCAAGGTGTATTCACGTTTGATAATTTGGTAGCACCACGCGCCACGACGCCAGTCACGTGTGCAGGCAGCGCTTCTGAGATGCCGACGCACTTTGTTTGTCAACGTTTGGTTTATCTGACGGGGTGTCGGACTTCCCGACCTCGACCGCTGCTTCTTGTTTCCTCCCTTCCTTCCGTCGACGGTGGGTGCTTGCTCGGCAGCTACCACTGGCTGGTGTCGGCGCACGCTCAGCTTGGGGACGCGAAGGCGGTGCTCGCCAGCATTGCAGAGATGGGACGGAACGGGTGCTCTGCGGGTGAGCATTTTGACAACGGGTGCTCGAAATCTGGCACGAAGTTGCTTTGCGGAGTGTCGCGATCGGCGGCATGCTTCCCAATGGTTGCGGCTAGGAAGCGTGTGAATGCCGCCGCCGTTGTAAGCGTTGTCCCCGTTTGGACCCCCCGGCCATGCAAGTCTCCTACCACGCTAGGAATTAAATAAATGCCTTTCTATAGGTACCCGTTGGGGTCGATGTCCACGAAGAGAAGACTGGCGACCCGTGCTACATGCGTAGTCGGCTCTGTCTGTGAGCCCTTGGCTAAGTGTTATTTCCGCTCCCTTGTCGTCCAGCCTAGCATAGCAACGTGCGTTCGCTAACGTCCTTGCTTTCCCGCGGCGCACGTGTTTGCAGACGCCAAGACTTTCTCACTCGTTTTCAACGCCTTCCTCAAGAGCCAGGGGAGGCATTGGGTGAGTGGTGATGGTGTTGACTCGTTTCGTTCGGACGCGGAACAATGACATCCCGTGCGTGCGCAGTGGGGCATCGCGCTGTTGTACCGGCTCTCGCAAAGGAAGCGAGGCGGCGTCGCGATTTAGCTGCGTGGTAGCATCTCTACGACGGTCCGATTAACCGCTCGATCCCGGCACCCTGTGCCTTTCGTTGAAATCTGTGAAATTTCTCCCGCTGATGCCGCGAAGCTCCCGCAACGTGTCGTCCACTAATATCCCAGGCGGCTGCGCTAGAAATGTTTAACGCGATGCGGTCTCCGCCAGAAGCGGAGCTGCTTGGCGGTACCACTGACACCAAGGAAGCAGGGGGGTTGTTATCAGCACCCCACGAAACAGCGGGGGGGAGCAGAGATCAGGGCGGGGTTGGTGAGGAGGTTACCGGGGGTGGAGGCATCGTGCGGGGGGCGAACGGGGCCGCGCAATTGAGCGGGTTCCTCACTTCGGCGGTTTGGTGCAGGACGATCGCCACGGTCGCTCAGGTACGCCCTGAATTGCGCAGCCGGTGGTGCAACTACGTAGCGCCGGTTGCACCGCCGGGAGTTCGGCCAAGCGTCCAAGCCTTTGCGGATCAGGGGTCGGGGCGTACCTCTCCTCACGCGGAATCGTGTCCAATTAGTTAGCCTAGGGCGGTGACAGACCCTCACGCGCCCCCTTCGTGCAACCCATGTATACACGGACACGTTTCGGTCTCCCTCCCTACCCGGTGGTTGATGCTGACGTTTGAACCCTCGCGGCGCGGTTTTCGTGTGTGTTTCATGTTGCGCTGGTGTCTTCATTGTGTTACTGCTTCGCGACAGGGGTCGCAATGGAGCAAGGCGTTATCTCTGCTAGAAGAGGCGAAGAAAGCAGGCGTGGAGGTCGATCCTGCCACCCATGACGCGGTGATCGCTGCTCTGGGCAAGGTATGTGCTGTCACCCATGCATGCTACTGCGGCCGAAACGGGCGGGGGAAGCGGAATGCTTCAGAGTTTGTTTTTTCCACGCAGCACTGCGCTCTGCATTGTATACTCTGCTACACCCGCGGCAATACTCGTACGTTGCGCTTTGTTGTTTTTTCCAACACGTCATGCACCCGGTCGATGGTGGCGGGCGAACCTGTGCTGTTACCCGCCCTGCGGAAATCGCGCGAGCTCCAGCATACACTGACTGAATCGTCCTTTGGCAAGGAATGCCTTTCTTGATTGTGTGCGATGGAATGTCGAGAAAGGGTCAGGAGTGTAGAGGTAGAGTGGCTGGCTAGCGCGTTGCCAGTGGGTGGGGTCGTGTCGACTATGTCTCTTATTTGCAGGGCTGTTCGCGGGTCGAACCACTTCTCGCGGGTCAGGCCGGACCAGGGTGACCCGGCCCGACACGTGAGGTTTGAAAAACTCTTGACCCGACCCGATCCAACCCGTGGGATTTCGAGCACCTCTAGACCAGACCGGACTCGACCCGCGAGATTTCGGAAACCTCCTGACCCGACCCGCGGGTCCGATTATGACCCGTGAATAGCCCTGCTTATTTGTAGACAATTTGGCGAAAGATAAAAACTGTATTTTCCGGGGAGGCAGAGGGAGGAAGGGGTCCTTTATTTTTCCGCGCCGTTCCTGAGAGGAGACGACACAAGCTTCGGGAGGAACGCGATCGATCGCCCCGAAGCTGTCTGACGTGTCGGCCTCCTTACCTTCTTGACGACTGCCCAACGATTTTACGACTGTTTTACTTTAGTCGCTGAGTTGGTGTGCAGGTGGGGCGAGAAGAAGAACCGCTTGCTGCACTATCGGTTTATTTTATGCCACTATTCATCCCGCCACCGCTAATACTGCTAATTACCGCTATTACTACTGCCACCACTACTATTACTAGACTACGTACACTTCTACCATTACTGTAGTCTACAACAGTACCGCATTTGTTCACCTGACGCCACTCAGGGACGACCGGGCGAAGGGTGACGATGCCATCGACCAGTCCTTTCCTGCAGCTTGCGCCGCTCCGAACGCTGACGCACCCCGGCGGCGGTTGCGGCCGCAAGCGCTCCTCTCCTCCTCGCCCTTTTGGTTCAATGACGATCTTTTTTTTCCCCCTATGTCACGTGGCATCGGCGATTCCAGGCCACGCAAGACCAGGCGCTGCTATCTCTTTTCCGAACGGCTGAGGCACAGGGTCTCCGCCTTGGCCGTCAAAGCTACACGTGGGCTGTGGTGGCGTACAAGAGGCGCGACCAGCCGGCTGAGGCCTTAGAGGCTGCCACGGATTTTTCCGCGCGGGGGGTTATGGTGAGGTCGTATGCCCTGCTCGTTATTCCCCATCGTACGATGTGTGTACTGTGTTGCTCGTGACGTGTGTCGGGTTTGTTGCCGTGGAACAAATACAGGGGAGGGACATTTCGGTATTTGAGTTGGGGCAGCTCCAGAGCGCTCGGCTTTTTAGACGAATGTGGCGGTACGAAGGCGTGTTTTCGTGTTTTCATGTTTTCAATCCTTACGCTCCGACACCCGCCGCTTACGCACACATACACACGCACCTAGCTTTTACGCATGCACACTCCTGGGTTATGCACAATAGAGCAGAGGTTTGTGGGTTTTGCGAACGGGTTACTTTTTCTTGCCCTTGGTCGTCGTGATACCGCACAAAAGCAGACATTGGCCGAAGCACTTGCTTGTCGAGCGTCGCTGGCGACCCCATTCACTTAGGGCGATAGACGGGCAGACGGATTTACGACTTCCCTCCTGCTCCGCCTGCCTACCCCACCCCATCCCCTACCCACTCCACCCCCTTACCCCTGCCTGTGTGTCGACAGATGACGGTCGTGGGGTACAACGCAGCAATGCATGCAGCGAGCGTCCTGGGGCGGCCGGACAGGACGCTGGAACTGTTCGAGGAGATGAAGGTAAGAGGTCCGGTGAGCAGCGACTACCAGCGCTTGCAGCTAAGGATGTTTTTTGCGGTGCGTTTCGTATCTTCTGGCTCGCCAAATCGCGAACAGCGAGCACGCGGCTTTTTGTCGAGTAGGGCAGGGGCCGAGAACCCGTTCCTGGTGTCGTCCGCTATCCTGTCAAGCGTTGGTTTCACTTCAACAGCAGACTCTATGATACCGGTACCTCGTAGAGCTCCGTAGGGCAGGCTCTCAATAAGGAACAGGCTGTGGCAGCCGACAAGTCTTGTGAGCCAAGGGAGGTTAGGGAGAGAGTGAGTTTTGTTTTCGTCAGTTCCATCGGTGGCGGCGAATGGCGTCGGCGGCCGCGATGATTGCGCATGTCTCGGGTATTCTACCCCCGACCCGCTCCCTTTTTCGTGCGAAGCCACAACGCGCCCCCGCATTTTTTTTCAGTACTATCAAGAGTGTGTGCATGGCTGTGTTAACCGTGCCGTGTGCGGTGTGTCGATGACAGCGCCGCAAAGTCCCAGCTGACTGTCCTGTTCAACCTCCCAGGCGTCCGTTGGTTGCTCTTGTTCTCTCGACAAGCCCGATTATCAGGCTTCGCTGTGTTGCTGTCGCTGTCTCTGACTTGGAGTTCAAATGCCACGGCAGCGGGAAACGTGCGCTTGATGGTAGCCTACATACACTGTGCCGTAAAGTCTGTGTTTTGCAGGTACGCCGGCAGCCTTGTAGTTACTCCACGCCATCGCCGCCACCACCGTGAGGCGATGTCGCATGCACTCTTTAGTCTTCATGTCGGTGGATTGTGTTACCCTCTCCCCCCCTCCCGCTTTTACTCGGTTCGGCGCGTCGCCCTTAAGCATGCCATCGGGCGAGTCAATCCGAAATCTATTTTTCTCGTTGCTGTTTTCAAAAACTATAATGCTGGTCGGGTTTCCGGTTCCTCCTCGCGACGTTTGTTCGCCCTTCAATCCCTTCAGGCGAAGGGGCTGTCGCCGACGGAAGTGTCCTACTCGACAGCCATCGGGGCTTGCGCCAAGGCTACCACGGCCGTCGAGGCCAACAGCAGAAAGGTATTCGCGTGGTTACCGGTAGGTATAGCGCGTAGCCGCCCCAGCGGGGTTGTAGCACTAGGGAAGATTGCTGCTCTCCGGCCGGGGGTAGACCGGCACGCTATCCAAGAGCCTCGACAGCCGGGGCGGAAAGGCCTCTCCCTCCATTACGGATTCACGCGGGCCTTGGTGGGGCTTACTACCTCGCCGTTGAGGAGGCGGCGATGGTAATGGTATTGGCGATGATGTTCTGGTAGTAGTATAGGGCTCCCTTAAAATACGTTGGGTATGATAGACTTTCGGGGCTAAGCGTCGATTGAAAGGTTGGTCGTTGGTTAAAAGAGCGCTCGGCGTGAATTATAGAGGGCAGCGCGCCGAGCAACGCAGCGGTCGAGCGTCGGTCGTTCCTCCATCAGACCGGTTTTGTCGATTGGTTTGGCTTGCGTGCCTTTAGTTCGCCGCATTTTGGAGTGGACGATGTGTCGCTGCTACTGAACTGTGCTAATACACCGTACGCGCACGCGTTCTCTAGTACATGTGCTGTACCCGTCCCAATTGTCGGTGTATGACCAATGCTTGCCTTCGCCGGGCTTGCCGCAGGCGGTGTCCTTGCTGAAGGAGATGCATGAGGCGGGATTGAAGCCCCACCCCGCGGCACACCAGGCGGCATTAAGTGCGGTGGCCGCTACGGACGGGCACGAGGCTGCCATGGCCCTGCTCGCCACAATGAAGGTGAGGTATATCCACCATCCACCACAGGGGGGCTCTCACCAATCTGTGTCAGCATCCAGCATCCGACGTAGGATAGCTCTCGCCTGTACTGGTATGATGTGTGTCCCGGTGCCGTACGGTGGGTATGTACATCACACCTTTGACCCTTTCTTTGTTGTTTTTCGCGATGTCAAAGGGGTACCATTGCGTCAACGCGCTGTGTGCCCCCGGTCGAACGATAGAACCGGGAGGTGTTTTAGCCCTCCCCCCCCCCCGACCACCAACAAACAGAAAATCTGTTCACAGCAAAGCTTTCCCCCCATAGCTCCATAGAGACATTGCAAGCGCGAAGGGCGGGCTTAACCTTTCTACCGCTTTCTCACAATATCCCACACTCTGGATCCAAGTAGTTTGTCCCCAAAGACGTGGCTGCAGTTCTAAAGGGGTCAAGAAGGCGGGCGGATATCCCGACTGCTCGCACGAAGGTGGTGCGCGTAGGGTCAACTTGGGCGTCAAGCTTGCTGCGTGCCGATGTGCAGCTTGCGCGAGTAACGAACAGGCGCAGTACGTGCGCGGCGGGCGTTCCTGAGGGGCGGGCGACGGGCTCGTGAACAAGCGTGACCGTTTGATCGTGCATGGTGGGTAGAATGGTAAACTGCTGTTATTTTTGCTGCCTGCGTGCGTGTTGTTGTTGTCGTAGGTTTGTCTCCAATAGTTCTCAGAACTCGCGATTTGTGGTAAGATGGTCAGATTGACGGACTTGCTGTGAGTTGCCGCCGTGACTGGCTGGTATCCTTCACAGCAACAGCAGCAGCAGCAGCAGCAGCAGCAGCAGCAGCTGTTGGTTACAGCAACAGCGGCGAGGCTATCAATGCACATCGCCAAGTGGAACGGACTGGCACACACCATTGATTACCCGTCTCTGTCCCGTCGCCCCTGCCCTCGCTAGGCGGAAGGTACTACTTTGACAGCGTACAGCTACAGTCCGGCCCTGAGGGCGGCGGCAAAGGCGGGCGACTGGCAAGCCGCGATAGCCAGCATCGACAGCATGACAAGATCCGCACTCAAGAGGGAGGGGACGGGTCCGGACGTGGTGTGCTTTAACTACGCCATGGGTGCTTGCGCCACGGCCGGGGAGTGTGAGGTGAGCCCAACCGTTAAGAGTCTCGCCGCCTGATGCGCGAAATCGGGGCGCATTGGGTGTTTTTGCTTGTTCATCTCTCGCCCTGTACGCGACATGGGACATCGTATTTCTCCTATGGGCTAACTGTTCCCACGCTTTTTACGGGACGACACAACCCTAGGAAGGGCGCAAACCGACCCCCCCCCCCACCCCTTGCCGTCTTCCCCTCCCCCTCCCACTATGCGAATCCCTTTCTCTTCTGCCTGCCCGTACCTCTCTCGCTTGCTTCCTCTCCCCTTGTCTCCTGACAGCTTGCTTGCGGGCTGTTGAGTCGCATGAAGCTCTACGGCCTTGATCCGAACGTAGTGTCGTACGGGATTACCATGGACGCCTGTGCCAAGGCTGGGCGCTGGGAAAAGGTGAAGAGCGAGTTTCATTGCATGCCATTTTTTCGGAAGACTTATCTTGCCATGCTCCGTCGTGATCGTGACCTGTGACGCGCAGCTAACCATCCATGCGAGGTTTCCACGGAGGCGTCGTTAGCCGTGTTTTCTTCGTGTGTTCAGCGCTCATATGCCGATGCCGCGCGCGAGCGTGGGGTTTGCAGGCATGTATATTCCGTACGGCAGAGGGTGCATGCGTCTCCTCGAGCCAGGAAAAATAGTTGACGTCGTGCATGGCCAACACCCCTCCTTGCCCTCCCCCTTCCCTGCCCCCCATCGGAAGGCTCTCGAGCTCCTGGCGGAACTCCAGGCAGACGGCCTCGCACCCAACATCGTCACATATACCACCGCCGTGGAAGCTTGTGCGTCCGCCGGAAAGTTCTCTTCGGTATTGGCTCTGCTTGAAGAGATGCCGTCGGCAGGCGTAGAGCCGACGGTGGTCACTTTTTCGACAGCGCTCAAGTGAGTCACATGTATTCTCCAAGGTAGGGGACCGGCGGCAGGAGGGGGGCGGGCCGAGCTGTCTGGAGTCTCGCGCGATTCTCGTCGGGTTTTTTTCGATCAAATACAATTTTCCAGGGACTCTTGAAATTGCTTGTTCGCGGTTATCAAGGACTTGACCGTGATTTTTTCGCTATGCCGACGACGCTCAGGGCTTGCAACAACTGGGAAACGGCGGAAGAGATCCTGTCGATGATGAAGTCCCGCGCTATCCAGCCCAATGAAGTCACCTACACGGAGCTTATAAGCATTTGCGGCAGGTCCGGCGACGTTCACCAAGCCTTGGTGAGCAAGCAGTCAAACCCCTTGAACAAGACACGTCCAGTACGTGAAACACCTGCGCATAGTTTTCCCCCACGCCTATAGTTAGATTTCCGCACGTTATTTCTCGGCATGTTTCCCAAGGGTATGCATTAACAGCATGTCGATGGGGCAGTGCTCGCGTATTAGTATCGCAAGATGACTCCGCGTGTTTGAGGAAGAGAGGGGGGGGGATAACTGTTGCGGTAGTCAACGTTTCGCGAGTACCCGATAATAGTTTGATCGAATCGACTGTCCGATTTTCTGTCTACCGCAGAGTCATTTAAGCTTGTCGATTGATCGGTTTTGTCGTCCCGCCCATACCCCGTTCTACCTGTCCTTTCCTAAACGTGTTATAGTCCCAGCTGGACAACGCGCGACGCGAGGGGCTCTCGCCGAACCTGATAAACTACAACTGCTGCGTGGACGTTTGCGCTAAGACGGGCGAGGTGGACCGAGCCTTGGCTCTGCTGGAGCAGATGCAGACGTGCGGAGATCCCGCGCTCACGCCGGACCTCGTCACGTGAGATGGCGCGGTGCCCGTCAGCGTAATTGGCGATGAAGATGCTAAGATACGCATTTTTGTGTGTGTTTGTTTCTTCATCGTCTCGTGGATATTGTTTAGCTTCGTATATGTCTAGCTGCCAGAAATCACGTGAGATTACGCGGTGCAGATCTTGACGATGACGACCCCAAAATAATTTTGGGGTACGTTTTTGTTGTGTCCACCTTCTCGTGATTGTTGCCCGTCCGTTTTGTGTATTTTTAGCTACCGAACGCTACAACTTCCGAGATTGGCTTTCGGTTCCACACCACGAACATTCAGCGACAGGACGAAAAGAAACAGACAGCCCTATCCCCTTCGTGGTGGCGCTTGCCTGCAACACCTGCTCCGATTCCTCCTATATACTCGAATATGCCGTGGCAACGAACAACAACGGGGGGGGGGGGGGGGGGGGGGGGGGGGGGGGGGGGGGGGGGGGGGGGGGGGGGGGGGGGGGGGGGGG
>JBBMKB010080843.1:0-25456 GCA_037833945.1 Alaria marginata
TGGGATCTTGACGTTGTCCCGAGGGGCCACTCGCGCAGCGCGCTGGCTCTATATGAGCCCCAGCCAATCAGCGATCAGCTGATGGGGGTGGGGTTTACACACCGTGCGGGTTGGTATCGACCCGGGGGGTCAATGTTTTCGTCCTCGGGTTGTTGGAGTTGTGTATGTAGGGAATATTTTCTGATCCGAGGATGGGATCCTATCCTCCCCGGGAGCGGCGGGACGTCAACGTTGTCCCGACGGGCAACTTGCGCAGCGCGCTGGCTCCATGAGCCCCAGCCAATCGGCGATCAACCGACGGAGGTGGGGTTTCCAAACCGCGCTGGGTGGCATCGACCAGGGGGATCACTGTTTCCGTCCGCGGGGTATTATAGTTTTCGATGTAAGGAGGGATTTATGATCTGGGGATGAGACCTTATCTTGCCCGGGTGCGGCGGGACCTCGACGTTGGCCCGAGAGGCAACTCTCCCTGCTCGCTGGCTCTAAGAACCCCAGCCAATCAGCGATCATTCGACGGGGGTGGGTCTTCCACACCGTGCAAGGCGATATCGACCAGGGGGATCATTGTTTTCGTCCCCGGGTTGTTGAATTTGTAGATGCATGGAGGTATTTTTGATCCGGGGATGTGGCCTTATCGTCCCCGGGTGTGGAGGGACCTCGACGTTGTCCCGAGGGGCAACTCGCGTAACGTGCTGGCTCTATGAGCCCCAGCCAATTAGCGATCAGCCGATGGGGGTGGGGTTCCCACACCGTGCAGGGCGGTATCGACCCTGGGGATCACTTTTTTCATCCCCGGGCTGTTGGAGTTGTAGATGTATGGACGGCTTTCTGATCCGGGATGAGATTCTATCCTCCTTAGGTGCCGCTGACTCCACGAGCCACAGCCAATCAGCGATCAGCCGATGGGGTAGGGGGTTTCCACACCGTGAGGGGGCGGTGTCGACACGTCGGATCGCCGTTTTCGTCCCCTGTTGGTTGGATTTGTAGAGATATGGAGGGATTCATGAACCGGAGATGGGACCCTATCCTCCCCGGCTACGCCGAAACCTCGATGGCTCTATGGCTGGAATATTCCTGTTCAGCACCAACCTTCTAATAAAGAGCCAGCGGCGTCTGGCAGGGATTTGATTGGTCAGTTAAATGCTGAAAGTCAGTAGCAAGGTTTGCTTGGTGACTGGTCAGGACTGCCTCGGGGTTGTCGGCAATGTTCAGCACACCACGGGTACGGCTCGGCGTGGCATGAGACCAAGCGTTCCACCGGTTGCGTCGCTCACCCTCTCTATCCATACGGCAAGACGGCGCTGAAGCGCTCAGGATAGCGAGACCACCAATACAGACAGACTACTAGCATTTAATAATATAGATGTCGCAAGAGCGGCGGACAAGGCAAACAACAAAGGTTAAGATTATTCGCCAACAAATTTCAAGTTGTGCAATGGTGGCTCCCTACCACGTCAGGGTGCTTGCACCCGCCGTAGATTTTGCATGGGCCCATGGCTTTGCAGTTCATAATCATCGATGCAGAGTGTGCGGGTATTGGGGGGTGCTACAGGGGCCAGGCGAGTACTGGATCTTTGTGAATTTCGTTTTTCTGAGCTGTGTTTTTCTTGCGTTTATTTCCGGGAAACAAGGGTTTACAACGTAAAGAATGTCTACCCACTCAAGGCGTTTTTTGTTTTCATTTTCCCTTGTTGAAAGTGGGCTATTGTTCACACGTTGGGCATGCTGCAGGGGGGTTCGGGAGTAAATAGTCACAACACCGCCGATGTTAGACTGATGCCTGCCACGGTTGCAACGCTTGGTGCTGTCACAGGTATAGGAAGCTGTCCACGTTGGTGCACCCGGACAAGAGGCTTGATATGCCTCAAGCTCGTGACGCTTTCGAAGAGGTCAAGAAGGCATACCAGGTGAGGGTTTTGGTATTCGTTGGATTGCTTTGATTATTCACCACAACGCAGATAACCCTAACCCTAACCCTAATAGCCGGTCGCCCCGGTGGTCTAGTGGTAAACCTCGAATACTACTAAGGTTGGGGTCAGGGTTTCGAAACTGGTTACTCAGATTTTATTTTTTGACACACCAACTGCGGAAAGCGCTTTATAGCGTGAGTAAGCACAATCCGACTCAAGTCGACGAGGGAAGAAAGTGCTGAATTATTCTCGCGATAAAAACGAAGGCGCGTACCGTAGTGGGGACGGGGGAGAAGAGCCTTCTTAGTGACCCCGGATCTGAGTTACGTCTAGGGAGGGAGCAGGATAAAGACAAATTGCGGAGATAATGAATGGGACGAGCAAAAATAAAATATAGATAAAGATAAAAACATAAATCGATCGACTTTCACGACGACAGGTTTGAGAAACCTCTTGGTTTGATGCACGTAGTATTGGTCTGCCGCTCTGTAGTGCTGTGCGGGGGAGAAGGCGAGGTTTTTTGTGTAGGAGGTAATTCGCTTGCCATGTACAGTGCAGAAGTGAGCGAGCCTACGGTGTCAGCCGTCGCTGTGTGCAATTGAAACCTCAGTCGACATTGCTGTAACTGCAAAGTGCTATATTTAGTGTTTAGCATGCTGGTGTGCTGTGGGGCTAACAAAACATCCCCCATGGACTTTTATTCTGACTTCGTCTTGAAAACGTAGACTCTGCTGGATGACAACCGTCGCATAACGATGGCGGCCACAATCGACGCAGTTCATTCAAGGGTGATGAAAGAGCGACAAAAGAAAACGGACAAAGGGGTATCCATGGCAGATGTGGCCAAGGAGTTTGGCAGCGAAGAAGCGCACAAGGGCAAGGCATGCATGAAGGAGGTAAGCGCTGTGCCGGAACGTTGCCGCTCACCGTATATATGAAATGTGTTCCTGTATTATTGTGTCGTACTCGTAGGCGAGGCCCCCTACCGATGGGCAGGTGAGGGCGGGCGGCTGCAGGTCGTTATTCGCAGGCAGGGTAATTAGTACAGTAGAGTAGCAGAACAAGTGACTCCCTCTTGTATAATTTGCAGTGAACAGCCGATACCACGTACCAGGTTTATGCCACGTAGACAAATGGTATGTCCTTGCAAGTGTATGTCCCACGGGCATATCTCTATCGTTTATTTAAGAACCACTTCTTAGTATTAATAGAAGATTTCGGTGGGTGCATGAAGAATATCCGTGTCCAGAGGGAAGCAATCGAGACTGACCTACAGGAATGTTCCATCAGTAGTAGTAATAGTGTATGATACCAGTGCACGCTGCATAGGCTATGTCCGCTACACGCAACCATACCGAAAAGGTTAAGATCTTGAGACTTACCGGTACCTGGTAAGAGTGATTTTATAAGATTGGTCTAGTTTTGTGTGTGTGTGTGTGTGTATGTACGCGCTACACTTTCCATACGATCGCTCCAGTAGTCCACCAGTACGAGGTAAATCGTCACAATGGACAAGGCGGATGGAATGCCTTATTTTGCCCACAACTTTATCCGTTGCACAGAGTCGAAGACTTGCATGTTGCTTTTGCATGTTGCTTTGTGCGCGATTACAGTCATGACTTCATGTCTTGTCACCAAACGCTAAGAGTACTGTTGTTTTGTCCTGTTGACGTGCTTTGCCTGCAGTTTGCCACGATTGAACTGCGTCGACGAGAGATCGATAAGCATCGCCAAGCGCAGAAGAAAAGAGAGCACTCGCAGGAGGAAGCTGAAAAGGATGCGATAAGAAAGACCGTCGAGGGCGAGAAAGCATGGGCAGAGACGGAAAGGTGACACCTATTGTTTAATTACTACCTCTACACTTGTCCTTCGTATTATACGTACCTGGTACGTCATACCAGTGGTATTTGGTAGTTGCTTCTCAATTGCAAGTCAGGCTCGGCACGTTTTCTGGGAGTATAGAAACAAAGACAAGAGAAATCATGAACAAAACCCTAATTGGAGAAAATCGCGCACATAACAAAACATTCAATTTTACGGATTACACGTATCGTACGATGTTCTAAAACGCTCGAGTGTACCATATCCAAACCAAGAAAATGGTACATATCTATACGTGGAAGTAGAGCAGCAACTAGAACATCGCATGTTCCAATGAGGACGAAGCGCAGCCTATTTGTGTGTTCGCGTGAATCCCTCCATCCGTTATTGTCTCTGTATTGTCTCTGACTCCCTCGCAGGCGAGAGAAGAGGGTTGGAGGATGGCGAGACTTTCAAAAGGGAGGCAGCAAAACCAAAGCGTCCAAGACATGGAAGCAAGAGACGGCGTCTTCAACAGACAAACCCAAATTCGGCCAGATCGGAGGCGAAGACTATCGGAAAGAATGGAAATGAGCAGCTGTATCCGTCAAAACGTGTCAACCAGTTTGGCATGTGAAAGTTTTCGGTTGGGGTTTCACGGCCGGCAGGAAGTGGCGGCCAAGGACTGTTTTGGCAGTGTTTAGGTGCATTTTTTTGTTGCTGTGCGTTGTCACAGGCAACTACAGCAGTAGCGATTTGCGTGCTTTGCGGCAAGGAAAGTGCGTTTTATCGGCAACTACAGCAGTGTACGATTGAATTGGCAGAAGTGTGATTTTGGGGTTGTTGGGTATCATACTCATCGTGAGCACGTTGAAGGTGTCCCAGAGTTTGATGGATTTGATTGAAATATGTTAGTGTTTAGCTTTTATTTTGTGTTTCCACGTTCCTTCATCCGTCCGTGAGGAGACCCCTGCTACTGCCAACGCCTTGAAGTATTTCCGTGTGGCACCTGGCACACCCTGTCCTTTATTTCGACGATTTGAAGGCCAACGCTTTGTAGGCGATTTTTCTGTTCTATAGCTAGCTATGTATTGGCACTGAAAAACTGAAGAACGCCATACCAGGCACCTGGTATACTGGCATATTTTTTTGGGTACGTACCTGCCACGTGATTGGGCGAAGCGAAAACGATACCAGGTATTTTCCCGATATACTGTACCTGGTACAGTATTGGCGAATTGGCGCCCCCCTCCACAGCCGATATTTTTATATTTTTGTCCACGTACAATTCTGCGAATATTGTTCGCAAAGCCGTCAGCAACAAAGTATCGGCAATCACATTAATAACAATATACCAATACCAGGGTACGTAAGTCCGTGCAGGTTTTCTTTCCCAAACATTTTTCAGTACGAAGGAACGGGTTTCTCCTGGTAGTATCACCTGGTCGTAACTTCGAAACCACCTCTAAAACGCTCGTTCTTGCGCGCACGTGTTTCTGGACTTTTTTGTTTAGGCGATTTTTTTTTGCTGTATTTCTGTTGTAATATTCCGTCGTCGCTTACTTCGTACTGAGTACCTGGTATGTAGTTTGGGATCAATGAGGTCTCTCTGCCGCGAACAGCCAGAGACTATCACACAGGGTTATCCCCCCCGCGTTGATTTTGCGGTTATCAACGCGGCACCTCGTCGCAGAAGGTGTCTACTCCGGTAAAATAAACACTACCAGGTACAAAACAAACAACCAAAAACTGATGATGTCGTTGTCGACGTGCCTCAGGCACAACGATGGGCGGGATGTCCTGGTTTCTTTTTTTACCATTTGCTACTTTTTTCGTGTTGTAGTAGGGTCGATCGCAATGGAAGTGGTTTAGTATATATTTTCTCTCAGTACAGTATGTACAACGGAGCCTTTCTACTCGGGGAACGCTATTCTTGCGTCCCCTTGGTTCCAATAATTATGTTGTAACATTCCGTCGTCGCTTAATTCGTACCAGGTGTATATAGTTTGGGATCAACGAGGCCTCTCTGCTGCGGCATGATATCACACCCATCCTTGTTCTTCCTTTGCCCTTGTCTCACTGCCGTAGCTTACTGGTACATTGTTATCATTCCCGCGGGGCTCTTCTTGTCCTTATCATTACACCCACTCTTCTACGTTGACCTCCAGTGGATTCCGTTTCGATTCCCCCATGGGATGGCTGCATCGTTGTCTGCGTCCGTAGCGAGTTACGCCCGGCGTAGCTTCCTCGGATATCCCTGGCGGCACTCCGTTAGCACCGTTGTCGCGGGGTAGCTATTCGTGGCGATATCACCCGTCTGTTGATAACTCGGTCTATGACATCGTTACCACGCTGCCCCATCGGGTCGACGACGCATCGTTTGCTAAACACCAGAAATCATTATGTTTCAATGGGATGGAAGGTGGACAAGTCGTGACCCCGTTCAGACCACGGATTTCGACAGCCCTTGAGATTCCACAAGTGATACATGTGATCTTTCGATTTCGTGGAGAACAAAAAGACTTACTAATAAGTGAAGAAGAAACAGTCAGAAAACTGAACCCGGACGTCATTCTAGTTTCAATGGGATTTGTTTTCCACCCAAGAGCTAAATAAATAAAGGTCACCACACGATTCCTTTCGTCTATTCGCAGGTGACGTGCTTGTTACTTTTTTATTGAAACTGCATTTCGCGAAATATTCGTGGTCTTATGAAACAGCTATTAATAGTTTGGCCCTTGACAAGCTGTAACTTACTTGATTATAGAGTTGGCGGAAAAAAAAAACACGCAAAAAAGATTTGTTCGCTCAGCCTTGGCTCAGCCCTACTCGTATTAATAGTGATCATGACTGTGGTCGTTTAGTCTTGCAGTTCGCCGTATTTTTTAAAGATCTTAGTCGAAAACAGATTGGACAATCCTGCACGGACCATACACAATCCATTTAGAGGCCTTGGGCCTTGGGCCGAAAAATGTGTCTCCAGACCAATGTTCGTATCCACTTAGTTCACAGAAGCTCCAGACCTACGCATTTCCCTCCTTAAACGAACCCTGACTAACTGGCGTCCCTACTGCGACGGACGTCGGCAATTGACACACTCACGCAAGCGGCCCGTGCCAGCTCCGGGTTTCTCGGGCGCCTTGTACGTTTGAGCTGCGTAACCCGCCCGAAGACACACATGTGTGTTTGTGTGTGTTTTCGTCCCATTTATTCTGGGCGCCAGATGTTTGAACGCACCAGCCGGGGTCACACAGGGGGAAGTTAACACAGAAGATTTCTCTCCACCTTTCCTCCTGCGGTTCTTGCCTTAATTTTTATCGCGAGCGGGATTCAGCCGTCCCTTTCCCTCGTCAACATTTGAAGTCGAATTTTGTTTACTCACGAATAAAGTATCGCTTTCCACGCTAATTGCGATTTTTCACTCCTGAGAGATTCGAACCCACAACACACCCTTAAGAAGGCTGACGAGGTTACCAACTGAGCCACTAGGGACGCCAGATGTGCGACCCACTCACTGTCGGATGGCACGCATCATGATGATAGTACTCACCTTCGCTTATTTCGTCGACCGCTTAACCTAACGCTGGAACAACACCAGGTACACAATACACACCACGTGGACAATAATACTGTTGCAGCACCAATATACAGCTCTAAAAACTACACAACAACATCCAGCCCCGGGCACGCTCTCTTGAGCCTATCAACGGCATTTTGACTTGTAGGTACATGTTGAAGATCAACTTGCTTCAAGTGGGGACAATACATGCCCAGCACCGAAAGCGTACGTTCCGTCAGACGGAAACACCGCCTTAGGCCAATGCTGTGAAGGCCCCCGAATTCCAACGCAAGTACTTCTATCCCGTCGTCTGATATCTTACTGCAGTGTGAAACGTCCAAAGTTTCCACCCACAGAAAGTCCGCAAGATAGCATAAGCCCTTGTCCGTTAGATGTTTGCACTGGGCAAAGACCACATTCTGCAATCTGGTGCAGGTCGATACAAGTGTCAAGACACCCCCATCTGTTAGCTGCACGCATCCCGCAAGGTTTATGTGCCGAAGCCTAGTGAGCGATTCCGTGAGGAATGTCATTCCTTGATCGGTGATATTCATACAATACCCCAGATTAAGCGATGTAACGAAAGCCCCTCTCCGCGACCCCGTCACTGCATCTTTGACAATGAAGCTGCACGCCGCGTCGGTGAGATTGCAGCAACCAGCCAAATTAAGGGTGCTAATGCGGCTGGCGCGCTTCATGATGTGGTCGACTGCGGTGTCCGTGAGCTTGTTACAGTCTTGAAGGTTCATGTTCGTTACGCACCGAAGCATGTTCGCCTCCACCGCCCTTCTTCCATCACTACTAAAGTCGAACACGAAAGCACTGTCCGTCACGTTGTACATATCCTCCATGCATAAATACTCCAGATCCCAGCAGTTGTGCGTGATGCTGCTTCCTCCCAGTTCAGTCACTCGATTCACCGCTTTCAGATTTAGACGCCGAAGCTTACGGCACAGCTGCCCCAACGCCACGACGCTGTGATCAGACAACAGGGTACAACCGCTTAGGTCCAGGGACGTGAGAGTATCATGATTCACCTCAACCGCAAGCATTTGCACCCCAGTATCTGTAATAAATGCACAGTATTGGAGATAGAGGCTCCCCAGTCGTCGGCAGCATTTCGCTAGCTGCCCCAAGACATCATCCGTTACGTTGGCATTGTGGCTCAGGTCGACCGTTTTAAGACCCGTGCATAAACGAGGAAATTGCACTAGGGCAGGCGAGCCGATGGCCGGACATCGACTCAGCCCTAGGACAGTCAGCCCGGTGTTACGTCGCACGATCCGGTCAAAGTGCTTGTGCGTAATCAGCTGGCAGCGGGACAAAGTCAGCGCCTGAAGATGCACCAAAACTTGAGCCACATGCTGCATGCATCGGTCCGTCACCCTGAAAAAAAACATCGATACAATCCCGCTTACGAGATTAGCTGTCGTGATATGTGAAATGCTGACGATGGTGCAGTAATAGAGATAAGATATGTAAAAGGGTTTGGGTAATATATATGGAGGGGGATGGGTGGAATTATTTAATAGTTAATGACTTGGGATTAGTGTGAATTCATTAATTTCGATGTTTGGGGGAGACGATGATAAGATATGTAAAAGGGTTTGGGTAATATATATGGAGGGGGACGGGTGGAATTATTTAATAGTTAATGACTTGGGGATTAGTGTGAATTAATTATTTTCGATGTTTGGGGGAGACGATATGTAGGGTTTATTGAGGGTTCGTCGAGGGTATGACCCAGCACGACAGCAGTTTTGGCGCGCAAATCCACATCCGTATTCCTTCGAAGCAAATATATATATATATATATATATACATATATATGTGAATACTCTACTGTTATTATTAGTATATGCTTGGCAGCAAGGTAGAACACGTGTGCGATATCCTATTGATATTCGCAAAAACACTAACTCCTCACGTCGGCAATAGTCTACCGTAGTAACATCAAGCTGCCAATCCCATATTGAGCCCGTCGGTATATGGCACTAGAATCACCTCCCGGAATATAGAAATGACGCGCAGCGCACAAGGCAAACGTAGGATCGATAGCGGAAAGGACAAACAAAATAAAGCGAGAAGAGCAATTTTTTTCGTTCCAATTTTGCTACTGTATACACCCCGGGTACAACAAATCGCGCTCGTCACACTAATACAGAAACAAAAACGAGCATTTTCAAGCGTTCTATAAATAACTAGTAATAGAACTGTGCATCGTCACGTCCTCGTTTGGTATCCCTGGGGCTTGTGCTAGGCCTCACCGTTTACAGCCCGTCAAATTGAGAACCACAGCAAGCCGACGGTGGTCGACGAGTGCCATGAGATCAGACTCTTCCACGTTGGAACAGTCCAGGTCATACTTCTCAAGGTCGATTACTCGTTCATCTTCATCTGATTCCGCTTGTAATACTGTTGCTACCTGCGGCAAGCAGCAACGCGAGATGTTAGGAAGCCACCGTGTCAAGCTCAAGTTATTTACCGAAACAGAGTGCCACCCCATTATTAAACGTGGTACAATCATACTGCACCTCAAGTTGCAACAGATAATACTAATAGCTATTCATACAATTAATGCGCGCCCTTCCCCTCCTATACCCTGGACAAGCAGCGAGTCGAGATCAGATTAATATGCACGTACCACAGTGGGAGCCGACTTTATGACAGGTAGCCATGACAGATCCACCTGGCCGAAAATGTCCGCCAGGCTTAGGTCCTTGAGAACGAGACGATACACCGACGCGGCGACCTCCGTCTTGCCAACATAAACGACCACGGAGGCAGCAGACACGCAACGGTCGTTAGCGTCATCGCGTAAATTGTTGATTGGCTGTACAGGCGAGCCCAGCAATGTGTTCCGTTAGCTTCCAGTAGATGCCTCTCAGTAGGACATATTGATCTCCGGGTCGCTCGGTGTAGAACCGTAAAGGTCTATAAGATGATTATCTATCAGAAACTTAACCACGCATCATCATGTGTGCGCATATTACAAGCAATCAATCCCAGACGGGGCTATCTTCCTCAAACCATTATCCCGCAACCTCTGGAAGTATTTGCCAAGCTCACCATCATCTCGCCAGCACCAGCAAGATCCAGATAAAACTTTTTCGGCATATGTGCGAGATTCTTCAAAGGCATATGTAGTGAAGACGCAAAGTAGTCAGGAACTGCTTCCACCGTGGCCAGGAAAGCTCGGCAGAACGAGCCTGCGTATAACGGGGCTGCAGAGGCACCGAAAGCACACAATGAGCTTGGAAACCTAACGCGCCTCAACAAGACGAATGAGGGATTGGGGTGCATGCGTGCTGATACAAGATTCATTGGGGCATTTCACAAAGCCAACTCAGAGATTAACGAACTCCGTGATAACTCAACAATACTTTTACAAAGCTGTACATTTTCTCGGTGGACGATTGCCATTTTTTCTATCCTTGCTAATACTAGGGATATCAGGGTAGCGTATGGAGCCGACAACAGTTCAAAAGGACTCATATCCATCGCCAACATGTGCAGCGACCATATGAAGCCATCACAGCCTGACAGCGACCAAAACGATCCCGGCACCGGTTGATCCTCGTTGCCATCGATCTCGTACACTGTTGTTAGGATGTGTGCATTGTCTTCCACTCGCGTGACTTGGGGTGGACTGTATCCTTTTGGGTACAGACCCTGCTGTACATATTGTTGCGGTGTGCACACTTTCGCATCTTGATGGTGATGTTGCCCCGGGTTAGCCTCATATTACCAAAATCAACACAAACCACAACGAAGAACACATTGCATGAGTGGCGCTTAATTCCTGGGTATTTGTTCAAGAGTTGCCTTTACGAGATTCGAAGGACATAACATTTCTCCCGTCCCCCTTCGTTTGTACTCTGAGTGCTTGCTTTGGACGTCGCTCGCAATAATATACCTCGCTGTCTGCCGGACAAACCTGAAGGTAGTTGGGTAAAGATAACCGCCAGACCATCCCAATTTTCCATTCGCACAAACGTATCCACCGCTTCCTCCACCATGCCTTGACTCCGCCGTGGGTTTTTGCTCTGGAGGGTGGGAGTGAGTAGTAGAAACGATTCGCACACAAGGTGAAGATAAAGTACAACAAACTGTGTCATACAGCTGGTATCCTGTGGATCTCCTAAACCCGTACAGGAGCGTGGGCGTGAAATCCGAATAAACGCGTTATTCACGAACGTCACGCCAAGCGTACGTTTGCTCAACGTGCCTCCTTGTTTCACCTGTGTCGACTCCAGCTCCAGGTAGTTGATAATACTTTGCGCATAGCGCGAGACAATCTCGGTGTCATCGGGAGCGCAAGCCAAAGCTGCTCGAAACTTTGCCCCGGCCAGTGCATATAAGCGATCGCTCTCGAAGGCTGATGCCTTGACGCCGGCGAAATGATGGGCCCTGATCGTATCGACGGGCAGTGCCGACAGGTATACGGCAACGTGACATAGATCGCCAAGAAAGAAATTCCGCCCGGTCTTTGACCTTTTGCTACGGCACATCGCCCCCACTCGTAACGGCTTTTCTGCAAGTTCAAGGATCTCTTCGCGCTCTTGTGAAGCCAAATCTTGCAGATCGTCACGCTTGCGTTTGAACTCTTGGGCGACCTGACGCACAGAAACAAAGGCGTAACATTCTGGCGTTGGCATGGCGCGTCATACAGGCTCACCGTGTTTACCACAGTGCAGTTAATACACGTTTCATCGGGGCACATATACTTCTCAGCGACGCTCTTCACCTTTTGAACGTTTCTCATGTATATCTCCGTCTTGAGGTCGAGCCGAGCATGCGCCTTGGAGTCTGCCTTGGACATTTTGACCATTCCTTTCCCGGCCGCATCGCGGTCCATTTGCCAAGCGAACTCCGCCTTTTCCCGAAGCTTGTGGGCAGCACGGGATAGCTTTGCCTCTCCCTCGCGAGTCTTGCAGTAGGTGTTTAGCTCCTTCTCTGATGCAGCCTGTTGCACAATGACGGCGCCGATGCGCACAATGGATCGATACTTGTCTTGTTCTGTATTTCCAGATGGCGAGATTTCGACGATATTCAATTCGCTGTAGATATTCTGTGTATTTGGAACTCACCTTGCATCGTTCCCGGGCCTGGTCCTCGTCCTCCTGGATGGCGGTCAGCATCTTTTCTTGCTCCATTTTTTTCTCTGATCTCGCGCGTTCCAACGCTGCATGGAGTTCAACCTGCTTGTTCATACCAAAGACGATAAAGTCTCTTTCAAACGCACATGCTGATCGGCTGGCACCAAAAACGGAATTACCGACGAAAGCCCCCAGCTTCGAGAGCTCTGGCGGGAAGCGGTGGTCAGTGCCTGCCAGCAACATGAACCGAGTACACCGCCGAAAAACTGTCAACAAAACACCTGAAGATACTCGAGCTACTCGAATACCAAGGACAAGGTACGAAGAGAGTGTAAAGTCGACAGCGAAACCAAAGCTGGACGCGTGCTTTCGAGCCAATCGAATCCAATGAACTCGCGACAAACGGACGCGTGTTTTCGAGCCAATTAACTCCACTGGATTCGCGCTAAAAGACTGCTGGGCAGCGTCATCTTATGATATATACTGAACGCAACGTTTTGGTTGGTAACTACGCTTGACGTAGGGACGCGGAACAGTCTACACTTGTTGGATAAACTTCAACTATCATTCCGCCTGAAAGAGAATGAGCAAAAACAGAGACGGCAGTTCTAATTTTGCACTCGCGGGCCAGTGATGAGGAGAGCCACACCTGAGCCACCAGCTCCGAGTTGACGTACATCCGAATAACGACTCCGTCATAAGTTGCCACCAGGTACACCCACTTGCAAGGAAAACGGGAAATATGGGAGAAATGGAAATAATGCGCCTTGTTACGCGGTGAGCGACGGACAATCTTCGCCCCGGTAGGAGGCGGGACCGGGACCATCGAGTGCCACCGAGCACATCCAACAGCCCGGGTAACCCGGATAACACAGTCGTTTTTTCATCCACGATTGGGCAAGAAGAGCACTACGAGCAGTATTCGTATTCATACATTTAGCCCGCGATGTAACCGTACTTGCACGCTCACCTCGTCATGCACGACCTTTGGCCCTAAGATGTGCAGTTCAGAGCCATCTTCCGTGCAGACTGATGCAGCCCACACGTTTTCTCTCGTTGCCAGAATGGAATACCTGCACGTTGTGAAGAGGGTCGCGATTTGTTGACACTGCTGCTGTAGGCCAGGCTCTAAACAGTCAATCTGGAGATGATACCTATATACGGCCAACCCAATCCCTGGGCTTAGCAACGTAGCAAGCATATCTGAAAGCAGCCTCTAAGGCACGACTCACCTGCCAGTCATGACTACGTAGCGCGTTGTGTCCAGGCCACCTTCACACTTCGCCCAGGCCTCAACGCTGAACGGTACACGAGGGTGCATTGGTGCTAGAAGTTTTCCCGTGTGCTTAGTGTCAATGAAACATTGTTCAGAAGGCTGCAGGTGAACAGCCCTGTTCAGCGGGTCGTTGGAGATTGGCCCTGGGCGCTCAAAACGTATCGGGCCCACAAAATACCCGCTGATGGCGATGCCACCCTTGCCGTGGTTGACAGCTACCCTTGAGCCTTTGCGCTCCTGCGAGGTATAGGTAAAAAGTCAGCGTAGCAAAGGGCCATACCTTTGTTCGAGCGAGCGATTCGTTCGGCGTTGCAACAATGTTGCATTAGGTGTACGTTTATATTCACATGCTTGCAGCTTGAGTCGCGTTAGGCGTGTGCTTACGTTGTCTGTATAATATAATAGCTCACCAATATTCCTTGAGGGGTGAGCGTGATCAATTAGACAAACTCGGTCGTAGTATGCCACATTTAAGGTGGAGAAATTACTCCAAAGACCAGACGGACCAACAAGTGGGAGGGGGGGTTTCGACTTTCCACAGAGTCCGTCATATTTGGTGTGCTGTGTGCTAGATAGGTCCTACGTGTGAGGATCTGTTTAGTGCGTACCACCGTAATAGAAACGACGCATACCTGGAGAGTCAAATACAGCTGCGGTTGCGCCATCTGTATGAGGTCTATATAGCTTGTAGCCCGCGCCTTATTTGCTCGTAGCACGAGCACGGATGCATCGGCCACCTCCTTCATCGGTGCGTTGTGCTTGATTCTGGAAAAAAACAAGACATGCCGCCAAATAGCGAGGTGTAGCGAGTTGGGGATGATACCGTAGTACGAGCCTTCTCTTGATGTGGAAAACAAAAACAGTGCGGAAATAAAATATGATTTTTTTGCGCCGCCAGTTTCAGCTGCGAACAGCGACATTTCGGTGGCTTAAATTGGAGTACGCGCAATCGACCAAGGGCAGCGGAATGTCCGCATTCACAGTGGCGATGAACCCCTGCGATCTACTGCTTAATATCCCATTGATACAGTAGTGGATCGTGGACATTGGAAGGCTCTCAACTCCCCGAAAGACGCCAATCTGCACTTGCGTACCTTAAGGGAGCGCTAGATATGTCGAGGGTGGTGAATCGGAACCCGCATGGACGATTGAAGAAATGGCTCGAACATGCCGTGGACAGCGTAAACCCCAGCATTTCCTGTTGAGCAAATAGAGCATCTTGTCAGTACGCGGGTGGCCACGCGAACCGGCTTGTGGCGTACAACTTGGAACATGTGGAGCATTTTTCAGAACATACTTGGTTGATTTGCGGTGCTAAAGACCGCGAAAAGAAAGGCCAACGACAGATCACAAAACTGCTCCGTGAAGTTCTTCATTGTTTAAGGGAAGTACTTCTCGAATGTCGATATGCACAGAGCAACCTATAATTGAACAGGGGAAATTGCGCAGGTGGAAGAGAAAACAGGAGCTATGGCCACTCTGGCTGTGGCTTGCCTCCGTCTTGTAAACCACATAGGGACACCCCCTTCCAGCAGGCGGCACTCGCGGCGCGCGTCTACGTATGAGTAAATATCGACGAAAGCATGACAACGACGTATCGGATAGGCCACCGCACCGCATGGTATTCAGGACTGCTTACATGGTACCTGTTAGGCATCAGTCAGTTAGGTTATCGACTGGGTGCGCGAATACAGATTGAGGACTAGAGCGAACGACGTAAGTGGCCTGTTCCATACGGAAAAAAGGGAACCGGAACAGAGTTTATGGTTCGTGGGTTGTGCCCGAATCGAAGCGTCCCATTTCAGTCGTAAGCATCAGACAGAGAGACAGAACACCGTCGCCTACAGAGCTTGCAGATACGGAGGGGGTCGCCAACGAAGCACGGCATAGCCCAGACTGTTACGCCGTGTTATGTACAGTTAGAGTATGCGGGTAGATTATAGCATGCTAGAAATAACTCGTTGGTGACCCCAACGAATGAAGAAAGCGACGCTATCACCGACGCACCTGCAGGCGTCGGACGATGTACACCATCAACGGCTGGAGCAGCAGTCGAATGTTGAGCTCTTCGGCGTGGTCGACGGCCATTTCACCGAATCTACTTCGAACGCTCGGCAGTATTCGCTCGTTCCAGAAGTGGTGTGATCGTTCATGGCTGCCAGTGATGATATTTATGGACTCGACGGTCAACACCACCTGGCAAGCAAATATTGCAAAGACGACACCCCAAATAGCACCAGGAAAGCTGACATGTTGGAGTGGTATAACTGCCAGTTGTTGACGATATTGGCAACATGGAAGCAAATGAACCGTTTAACCGCTCGTTCAGCCGGTTCATTCGCCACCCTGCGGTCACAAAAGAGACTTCCACCCTCCTACCCCGGCCTTCTCCAGTGTCTTCCTTTCTGCTCACCAACTCACAGCGAACGATGCTTGCTCGTACTGAGCACTGTCCACGATCACGAGAGCAGTTTGTTTTCAGTATTTGCCTCGGTTTCAGAGAGACGCAAGTCGTGTGTCAAAAAAGTCCCCTCTACAAACGATTGAACTGAAGGCCAAAGGTAGCTGCAAACGGATGTAATGATTTGGCTAATGTTAGCGACTCCGCAACTATCACCTGGGTTTGGTATGTTGTAGCGTGACACTGCGTCGAGGACGTCCTGAGTAGCTGGCGTAGAATATTCTTGGTTGCTCTCGCCACCATTTCGGCAAGCAGCAGACGACGGATCTCTGGGCTGTTTCTATCAGAACCAACCTTGCCCTTGTAGACAGTCACGTTGTTACGGCTTATCCTTTCCACCTGCATTCCGATACACGAATGGTTTGAATGTTACTTTCCAGGAAAACACTGAATCCGTCTAATTGCATGAATACAGACTTTCAGCAGTAGCACCGTTCTGCCACCACAGCCATACGTGGACGCTACGCACCTTGCGATCCAAGGTAATTCCAGATGCCGAAAACTCGTGTTTCGTTTTGGCGCTGATAGTAAAAACGTTCCCGTCGATGCGAACCTGTGAGCATAGGGAAACAGCGGGAACGCACGTCAAGCTAGTTAATACGCCATTGCGCGTGACAAACTGAGTGCTGGTACTCTCGTTGGCGGTGGTCCACCGTCGTGTAAACATCCGTAGGACCGTTACATACAGCTCAAGCCAAATCTGCAGCATACATAAGTCCAAAGCTAGCGCCCGACTTGCTGACCTGGTCCCCTCTGCGCAGTTGCAACCGCATGTCCGTCCTAGTGCGGATGCGGTTCGAGTTGAACGACAAGTCAACTGTTCCTTGGAGAGGCCGCCAGAACATGTCGCGCAAAAGTCCCATGTGCCGAACACTGATGCCCCTTCGATGCATGTCAGCCGTTAGGCTAAAACCGTAACCAGAAGCCCCGTCTGGGCTTCCCAAGTCTTTACGGCACAGTTCCTCGGCAAAGCTCGGGACCACCTGCATCAAGCATAAAATAAGTACTCGTTTATTTCAAAACCATCTGCACAAAGCCAATGTTGCGCATCGCTGACGAGGGTTCTCTCGCACGAGGAAAAGAGGCGGGATGGAATCTGACCACTCCCTTGTCAGACGAGATAGCCCGCACATCGTGTAATTCTGGCGCATTACAAATGTTAGTATCTCCCCACCGTAAATTCCGTTTCGCGCCCAGCGTGTTACCGACCATTTGTTTTCGAGTTTGCTGTGATTTGCTCCCTTGAGTGACACGCTCCATGATTGTACTGGTATACTTGGAAGTATGGTAGGGAAACAGCGATCTCCGACAGGAGCCTAACCAATGAGCGATATGTCACTTGAGTATACCAGGTACGGAGCAAAATCTGCGTATTCCACAACTAAGCAAGGCAAGACTTGCCCAATATATCGTTCTTCAACACGTGTCGACCGTACCTGTTGCACAAGACGACGTGTTGCCTCAAGTACATGGTCCCTCTGTTCACGCCAGTCCGGTGCGTTATGAGTCACCAACATATTCGCATCTGGACTCAGCGGGACCGGATTAGAGCGCACCAGCTCAGGCCGAAGTCCTCTCCATAGAACACTCTGTCCGCGCCCAGCGGTCTTCAAATGAGGTGTAGCTGTGGGGTCTTCCGGTGGGAACGCTCTCCAAAACTTGAGCAAGTAAAACGTGTTCCTCTCTTTCCGATAAGCCCTGAGGTCAGCTGAAGCCCACAGCGCTGTATTATTCAGCTCTCGCAGCCCCTTGACGATACACGAGAGCATGCACGGGATAAGAACATATGTTTTCGGTCCAATATTCACGAAGTGCAGACCTAGAGCTGGTCGGTGAACTAACCGCAATATCGCTCACGCCTGCGACGAAGAATCGCATTGTCGCTTGGGTGCGCCGTTGCGTTGGTTTTGTGGCTGATGTATGAACCCACAACCATAGGGTAAACCACACTCCGCCATATTATCTATGCATACCTTACCTTCACCGTGTGAAGACTGAGGTTCAGATTCACTGCCACTGCTCGCAGTTTCGAGTTTAAGATGCGATTTTCGTTGAGAATGGTGCCCCCTGCATCGGGAGTGCCGTGGACCAAGTCTTCACGCGTCCGCCGCAGTTTCCCTGAGCTTGAGAATATTGGGGTGCTGATAGGGACCTTCGCAACTGCCAGCACCCGAAAACCGTGGTAGTCCACCACGCAAGTTAGAGGAACAACCAAGCCTGCGGGCAGCGTTGGTCGGCAGCATAAGGGAAAAGGTAGAAAGGTTCATATCTACAGCAATACTCCAACATATCGAATATATATGAATTACCGGGATATTTGAGTTTCAACATGCCAACATGCCAGCCAACAACTTCACACCTGATAGTATTGACACTCCCGTAACTCTCGCTTGAAACTCACCGGGTTGGTGCTGTTTCATGTACTCCAGAGCCCCCAAAACCTCCCTTCCTCCGTACCCTTTGGCTGCGCATTCATCGTCCCCGTTAAACAGACCGTGGTCGTCGCAGCACACCTTGAGGCGAATATTAAACGCCTCATACTTGTATGTCTTTCCGGCGTCACCCCTGTTGCCTTCCACGCTCCGTCCGTGGCAGTCACCTTCAATTGCGGGTTGGATCGTTCTAGCGATCACAGCGATGTTGCGTTCGTCGATGATTGTAGTCGCGAGATGCTTCGCCGTCTCAACGAAGTCACTACAAACGTTGCTGATCTCCACGTACTTGGCCTGAGGGGTACACCGGATTGCGGCATGTTTGTATTAGATTGCACCTACAGATGGTTCATTGTCTTCTTACACAAGGCATATATTACTTCAAATAAAACACCATACAACAACATGGAAGTCGAATTGTCTGACTTTGGCCCAGCTGCCATGCAACCTTGTCCAGTTAAGTAGTAAGTCGAAACCGTACACCGCAGAAGTCCATTGCATAATTACATTTCGGATCTGGGGGCACAAATCCAACGCATCAAACCGCGATCGTAACTTCTGGGGGAACGAATCATCCGTTGCTCATGCCTGCAACAGGGACACAAGGAAAAACCAAGCTAACCTCAAGATCGTCCTCTGTGTCTTCGGCTGCTTCGGTAGCTGCGGTATAACGCCGTGCCCAGTCATAGCGGTGCGCCTCTCTTATCTGGGCCTCAATTGGTAGGCCGTCCGCCCTGCGCTTGAGAGCTCGATCGTTCGCGTCCCGTCTACGAATTTCATAAAGTTCTTGTTCTGCCGTGGCGAGCCGAGCCCTGCTCTTTGACATCGTCGCATGCGCTTCTGCTATTGACTTTAAACGACGAGCAGGCAATACCAAGAGGGAAACGAATAAGAAACAATATAAATATGTTTAGGCACATTGTAAGGTCCCGAGATTGCCCCAACATCTTTGAGATAAAGCACGTTACCAGACAGGATATCCTACGAGTATAACTCTTTGTGAACCGACAACGCTCTGCAGTACCTCGAGTCTCCAGTATTACAATGTTATGCAGCACCTCAATACTCCGGCACTCCATTGACAGCACTTTACCTGTTGCCGCTTTTTGACTTCCTTGAAGACTTTGCGGGTTTGGGTTTCTTCGACTTCGTCAACAGTTCTGCCTTGCGATACAGCGGCGTTCAAGCGCCGTGTGTAGCTCCCTTCTGCTTCAGACATGCCATCGGCAACCTTTACAAACGGCCGTGCGATTCCATGAACAGGCTACTTGGTCAATAGAAGGTCGACCAGACGGCCAGTTTCAGCACCAGCATACGTAAAATGCATGTTGTGCACGTGGCTGTCGAAACAAGACACAACACAAAGCGCGACCGGAATTCGAGTACAGCAAATTTCGTTGATAGTGCGAAGAATAGCTGTACTGCATGCCTTCACTTTCCACGAGCAAATCCCCTCAGTATTCAATGCTGCCCATTGGCTAGCACGGTGAGACGGTTGGGGATGCCATGTAACAACACTACACCACATGCTCACCTCGATTTGTGACATCTTTGCCAGCAACGTATCTTGGTTTCCTCGCAGGATATTTAGAGCCTCCGCTGCCAAGCCGAAATCGAAGTCGGTGCGCATCAGGTTTACCAGAATGCCCCCTACTTGGCCAGCGTTCCGAGAAATCTGGAAGTGCCTTGCGAGGTCGTCAAAAAGCGCCTGTTCGGGTGATGACAAGCCGACGCAATTGTGTTGGAGGCAAGAATGATGCACTTCATGTCCTATGGCACGAGTTTTGACCAAAGTTCCAGGTGGTTGGTATCTTCTTCACCTCTCCTACCACAGAGGTCGGCAATGCTCCACACGGTATGGAATGGTCCGTCTGGTAGCGTATACCTGTCACATATCGTCTATCGTTAAGTCAACCTCGTTGCTCGTTACAACAACTGGAATACTGGAGATCTCAGCTAGCTTGGGGATGTGCGGAGCTGGCCCGTGGAACTTCCCCCTATCATACAAACTCAAACAACAGGTGAATCAGCCTCAGGCGTACGAATCTTGGTCTACTTCGTGACCTGAAAGCTCGTGACCTGAAAGCTGGACCTCGTTACAACATGATGAACCAAGAGAGATTCCAACTCCCAAGCGATACTCAAATCGAAGGGGTGTCACGTGAAGCCCCTTATCATTATATCTACGGTAAGTCCACCTGATACCTACCCACCCACCCACCCACCCACCCACCCACCTGCAAGTTGCCTGGAGGCTCTGCACGGTCGACAAACCCTTGCGCGTACTTCATCAGTAGACGCTTCGACGGTAACTCCGCGAGAAGCTCGTCTGTTTTCAATCGTGTCATTGCGACATCCCAGCTCCTGATGCGTTGTGACAGCTCCTCCACAGGAGGGTCGGCGTCCGCCAGTCTTGTCCTGTCAGCGGCGCAAGGCACAACAATAGAACAATCTTATGACTATCAACATAATATGAACTGGCAGGATATATTATACATTAAGGGTACGAGGAACGCATGACAGATCAAAGTACTTCGTATGCCAATGCAGGCGCGACGTTGACTAACCACGAGGTACCTGAGGCGCATCTCTTCGAAGCTTTCGCCGGCTCCGTATAGCTGTGCAGGAAATAAACCCATGATCATCAGCTGCTTGCGGGCGTCAGCCAGGTCCACCTTCGCCGTAGTCTTCCCGTCCATGGTAATCATGACCGAACTCAGCTCAACCGCCTGTCTCATGGAGCTTGTTAACCCCGTTGATGGTGACAGGCAGACGCCACCCGCCACAGGGGCGCTTGCTCGCTGCGCGGACTGACGAACCCCACCGGTAGCAAGAGCTACAGTGATGTTCGGAAACAGGATTTTCTGGAGATTACCATCTTCTTCTTTCCGTGGTGTTTGGGGAAGGCCGAGATCAACGACGGTCTCTTTCTCTATATCCATGAAACGCCCAGCCAAGTGCAGCACATCTGCCTGCAGCCCGGGCACCCAACCACGTGAAGCAAACAATAAGGTGAGCGATCAAAACCGTGACAACACACATGGGTACGTCGCCATCTGCTTGCATCCGACGTCGATCAGCAAGAACAGTCGCAGAGGCTAACCCTAACCCTAGGCAACCCGCGCGAAACCTGTCCACCAATTGCATGCGTGTGTGCATGTGGCACGTCATGCCAAGCCAGTTGAGGCAGAAACCAACAGCAGCTAAGGTTGGTGCAAGCCGTTTCCAAGCCACATTATCGTGCAAGATCAATCAATCTAGGTGCCAACATTTCCGATAATGCACACAATGCTCACGTTGAGTAGATGGGTAGCCATATGTCTGCAAGCCGCCTTGGTGCGTTCGCCTGTTTGAGATGACGCGGTTGCCAGCATCAAGAACTCGTCTTCGTTCTCAGCAGGTGCAGTCGCCTGCTCTGAAGCTTGGTCTGAATCGACGTGAATTGACAAGGGACATTGCAGCCGAGGTCAAGCACAGAGTATGCAAGTATTAAATTAGTTCCATACCTGTTGGCTCAATCGATTACCACTGAGGGCCCAAGCGTCCTTCAAGAGCATTTAGGGTACCTTGACACAAGCCACTGCCACCTGACCGGCAACGTCAAGCGAAGTGTGGCGAAACGTGCAATACCGACACATGCTACGGTAGAGGTGTTTTAACACCATTTTTTTTCTGAGGCTCCCCACATGAGGAGCTCTACACCCCCACCAAAAAAAGCGAGAAAAAAGAAACTGCAACCCGACGAACTATTCCGTGGCATAGGTATACAAAAAATATGTTGCAAAACAAGAATGACATTCCGACGGTTTTGGGTTAAGGAGCCCCGCCATACAGAAAATATTTTAGCCAAAAGTACTACCTCGATTGCAGCACGCGTCAAATGCTCCCGTCTCTCTCTCACCGGCATCACCCTCGTGGAACCCACGCTCCCTTGCAATTTCGTCGAACCGTTGCATGACCCCGGCTTGAGCTGCCTCAACGCTTGCCGCTATCATCGCTTCCACCACTCCTTGCCGATCTATATTTCCTCCTGCCGCCCTAAGCTTGGCTTGCTTCATGCGCACCTTTGCATCCCACTTTAGCCGCCCTACGCCGGATGCTGCTTCTCGCTACGAGTAGGGTAGGTGGGATTCGTTTGGGACGGATGGCATCGTCGAGTTGAGAGGAAGACATGCCGGTATTATACTGTAGTGTGCACGTTACTGAACAAAGATGTGGGAAGCACGTACATTTTAGTTGAAAAAAAGTAAAACCAAAACACAAACAACGTGTGAAACAAACATACCTTCCAAATATCGGCCGCAATGCGTTGACGAGTATCATGCAGTGCCACCGCTCGCGCGCAATAGAAAGCGTGCTTTTTGGCAATCGTCTCTGCCGATTTTCGCGCCAGCTTTCCGCGAAATATGTTTTGAATCTTCGTCACCGCCTTCGCTCCAACCGCGTCTCGCCAGTGAGTGTAATTCTCAAGGTGCCCATGTTGAAGACAAACCGCATTGGAGAAGGCTGTCTTCTTGCCAGAGCGCAGAAAGCGCGAATAGTCCGGCTTTAGGGGATCATCGTCGCCCATAGCTACTGCCCGGTCGTGGATGGCTTGAACATTGTCTTTTTGCAGGCATTTCTGGGGTTTTATCAGCGCGCGCGCCACCTTCGAAGAGAAAGACGTCGACAGTTCAGGCAGGGTTTTTTTGCGTAGTGAACAAGTGATTTCAAATGGGAAAGCACGAGGGAAAACATGCGAGAGAGGGGGGCTAAGAATGGTGCATATCTACAATAGGATGACTTGTTGATAGATAGTGGACGAGGTTTGTAACCCCATGATGATGAGGACCAGCGTTGCTTCTTGGCCTCACCTTATGTTTTAAGTCGACCATACTGATCATGCCAAGCTCGAACTCGTGCGCCATGCTCATCTTGCATCTCATAATGGTGCTCATTTGTCCGAAAGTCCAACTTGCCCCGAACACGTTCGACAACTTTTGTGAACGGGCAACCACCCCTGCCATCCAGGACTTGACCTGATATCGAGTAACATGCAGTGTGTTTCGTCAGACAACCTAAGAACAAGAGCACTAGCCTAAATAATCACGGTATGGGTTAGGATAAAACGGAACGTAGGGGACACAACAAAACATGTCAATACATCAGTACCTTTGGTACCATGGAGTACTCCCTTAATGTAAGAATTTCAAGAGCATATATTGCGTAACATGAGAAAATCCTGTCACCTCGTAGGTAGTCATGCCCTTGCGATGGTCTAGATGACCTTCCAGAAACGCTCTCATGACAATTGATTCCAATTCTTCAAAGGAGGTCTTTACCTCCAGCAGCTTGAGGCTGTTCAGCACACGGCCTAGTGTAGCTAAAAGCGCGCATATCTCGTCCTTGTCCATGAACTGAAAATAACATAAACCGCCGGCGGCACAAATGAGGGAGACTCAAAAACGCAGATTAACTCCATGGAAGTTGGGGTGCGTGCGATGGTGTTTTACCGTAAATGGTCAGGTGATCGGAATCCCAACGTAGCGCACAGCACAATGTCTACAAGGTACTCATTTGTCTATACGAGAGGTTGACAACGCGCGAACAGGGATTCCAGGAAACCAATGCCCTTCAAAACACTACCGACCTTGCTGTCATCGGCGTCAAACAGATGTGTGATGAAAGTCAGCTTTTCCCACATAGTGTCGTTGCACGCCACTGCAAGAGCAGCCAGGACACTGAAGAACGGCGCACGAAAGTCGCCCTCGTCAGCGTTCTTCGCAAGAGGCTCGTACAAAGGCAATATGAGATTCTCCTGGGAGCGTATCCGTTGGGCGCGCTGCAGCATGAACTCCGCCTGCGGTCAAGTGGGTCATGTGGCACCATCACGCGTTGTTACAGCAGTAGTGAAAAAGTAATACCTGTGAATATGGCATGGGAATGAAGAGGCTACCAGAAATTTTACTACATAACTGTGTTAGAACGCATATCATGCGTACAGGCGATCGTTGTTTTACCTCCCGCAAAGTTTCCAGCAGCGAATCCAGCTGCTTATCACTGCCAGCAGCTCTGCCCTCCAACAGTATAAGGCTCGTTTCCACCACTTGCCTCGCTCTCGTTTCTCCTTTCTTTCCACGGAGATTCTGCGCCAGTTAACAAAAAACACGTACGGAGAAGGGATAAAATAATGCTCGTCACTTATCGCGCATCAATCGCGCCGGAAGCTAGGTGTTACAAGCAAGGAAAGAACAAGAAACCAAGTATTACAAGCGAGTGATACTGGGCCAAGCGACGTCAGAGAACAAGCGCCGGCATAATGTGAATATATGACAGTATCGAATCACGACAATTAAACGTCTGGACTGCTGTAGCCGTGTTCCAAACATACAAAAAAAATGTAATTAGAAGGCGGGAAAACCAACACTGGTCGTCACCTGCGCCGCAAGAAGTTCATCTTGCGTCTGTTTCACGGATTCGTTCGCCACGTCGACCTCTCCTACCAAACGCTCGATCTCTCCACGAGCTAGGGCCTCAAGCTGCGGTCCGCATTCGCAAAAAACAAAGGGTGCAAGGAATTACATTGCATACCTCGAGGTATGATGCGTATTTTAGAACGATATCCAACGCCCCCGGCAAACAGGAAGCGCGTGACTGTGCATGCAACCAAAAACAACGTTGCCCAAAGCATTCTGTAACATTCTTTCATTCAGCTGATATTCTTGTTTGCACACCCCACAGCAACGGCCACAACGTCGGAAGCAGTCAACCTGAACCAAAGCTCTTCACAACGAGAAACCAACAGGCATCTCGACCGGCATTGTAACGCTAGTGTGTAGTATTGTGCAGTGTTTTGTAGTGTGGTGTAGTGTAGTGTAGTGTAGTGTAGTGTAGTGTAGTGTAGTGTAGTGTAGTGTAGTGTAGTGTAGTGTAGTGTAGT
>JBBMKB010080844.1:0-12508 GCA_037833945.1 Alaria marginata
GGGGACCCCCCCCCCCCCCCCCCCCCGGACCGCGGCTTATTTTTTTGGTGGAGTCCGTTATCGCTTGGCGTGGATCACCGCAAAGGTGGCGTGCCTACGAGTAAGGGGCTGGGGTTGGTGTTAGAATTAGGCAGGCGTATCGGACACCCCGGACGAGGAACGCACCAATCAACGACTTACGTTGTTTCAAAGAATGGACCAATCAACAAGTCCTATTTTCCGGAGAGGGTCGCTGCGTTTCTTTCCGACCGCGTTTTTGGGTTAAGGAGCGACCGGTCGTTCAGGAACGAAAATTACTGAAAATGCTACCCCTTCTGTCCGTAAATATAAGGCCCGCTTGGTGATAAATTTGAAATAAAATAGGTGCTTATAGTCCGAGTACCTTTATGTGCGATGCAATACCCCCCCCCCCTCCTGCGTTTTCACGAGTTCCGCTCTTGTCTCTCGTCTCATTTTTTTTTTGCGTCGGATATGCGCTGTTTTCTTGCTCGATAGGCAAACGAAAGAGGTTGGGAGAATAAGAGAGACCATCCGCGAGCGGCTGGATGTCGGCAGGAGTGGGGAGACCAAGGTTTGTTGCTAGATCGAGAGGGGGTAGGGGAGGGGGGAGTGGGGGGGGTGGGGGTACTCATTTGTTGCTTGCCTTAGTCATTTGACCATTGACCACGCATCCCTTTCGAGACGGAGCAGGAGTGAGCAGGAGGAGGGGGGGGGGTGGGGGAGTTCGAGTACTATTACGGGGGAACGTACTCTAGTTAATAGGACCAAATATTGGTCGTAAAAATAGATAAATATATAGATTTTTGTGTTCTGACGAGGTCACGGTAAAGGGGGGGGGGGGTACCCATATTTTTTACCTGCCGAGTCATCCCACGGTGGGGGTGCAGCAATAAGTTCCTGAGCTCTTGACATGAGGAGGAGCTCAATATCTCACCTAAAACATGACTTCCAGGATTTTCGTTCGCGCAAACCCGATCATTATTTCTATCCGCCAGTCCTCCTACGAAAAACAAAATGCAATCGTAAAGTGATCATAACAACCGGTAGTTCCTCACTCCAGGAGCTCAGCCGGTCAGGAACTTTTGACCCCAAAATGTGCAACACCTACCGTGGGATGACTCGACTCGCACAGCGGCGCATTATACGATTATAGAGGTTCGCCATTTGCTTTCTGAAGCTCCTCACTTGAGGAGCTCTACACCTCACCGAAGAAAATATTTTGAGCAAACTGAAAGTGCAACCCGATTTAACAAACCCGTGGCCCATCAATACAAAAAAAACATATTGCAGAAATAGAATGGCATTCCGACGATTTAGGGTTAAGGAGCCTCGTCATCCAGAAAATAAAAAACGCCGAATACGCTACCTCTATCGTAGAACGTGTCCAAGCAGAGCTTACCATTAGTATTTGCCTTCTGGGGGCTCCTCGCTTGAGTACGCGTTCTACGATAGAGGTACTGTAGCACTTTTTGGCGTTGTTATTTTCTGGATGACGGAGCTCCTTAACCCAAAATCGTCGGAATGTCATTCTATTTTTGCAATAAGCTTTTTTTGTATAGATGGGCCACGGGTTTGCTCATCGGATTGCACTTTCAATTTGCTCAAAATCAGTTTTTCGGTGAGGGCATAGAGCTCCTCAAGTAAGGAGCTTCAGAAAAAACATGCTGCCCCTCTATCGTAGAATGCGTCTGAGGCGCTCTATACCTCTCCCAAAAAACGAATTTGGGGGGGGGGGACTAAGTGCTACGGGCCCGATGAACAATCCCATGGCTTATTACGGGGGACCATAGTAAATAGGACCAAATATTGTCACTAAAAATAGCTGAATATACATGTTTTTGTGTGAAACATAGGTCCTTTTTACTATGGTCCCCCGTAATAGGTAAAAAAAACGAAAAATATGGGGGGAAAAACAACGAAATAACTCTGATGATTTTAGGATGAGGAATCTACCTCTCTCTGTTGTGGCACTTGTCGCTTATTCGAGAAATTGGTTGAGGCGCGCTGTACGCGAGACGAAGGGGGGTTGACCCTGCGTTGGTTGGTTGACTACGGTTGATTTGGGTCAGGGTTAGAGCTATAGATTTAACAATGATTATTGTAACATTTGCCATCTTCTGACAATGTGCAGCTACCTAACATCGTGCGAAATGCTGGGACGATTGTATGAATTGCAAGGAGAGATAAGAGGGAAGCCGTCCTTGAGCTTTTATCTGTTCTGTGAAAATGTCGACCCAATTATAATTATTATTATTATTTTTGGTTTTGGCCATTTCCACACTAATTTCCATACACTTATTAACGGGCCTTGCATGAAGTACTGGTCAGATAGTTGGATGTTTCTACGCCACCCAACTGGTAACTGACGGGTTCTACGATAGAGGTAGCACTTTTCGGCTCTTTCGTTTCTGAATAGCGGGGCTCCTTAACCCAAAATCGTCGGAAAATCCTTGTTTTTCAGTCCGATTTTTTTTGTATCCTTAGGCCACATGGGTTTGTTCATCGGGTTTTGCACTTTCAGTTTACTAAAAAAATAGTTGGTACGTGAGGTTCAGAGCGCCCTAAAGCAAGGATTCCCAGAAAAAAACGAGCGCACCTCTATCGTATGATAGCATGTGTCAACTGGCCGAGACGTCAGTCCATCTCACAGCCCCGCAACTCGTTGTTTGTTGTCGTGTGCATGCAATGTGCATCCTCGAGAAGGTACGATTGAGCACGCTCACGGACTGCGTCGTTTCGGCCTCCTACCGAGGGGCATGATCCCTTGGGAGAGTGGGCTCTGCCACCCAGCCGCGTACGTGGGTCTTTGGGATACTTGGAACGCTTACTAAGCGGGGTGAGCATGAGGAGAGAGGGATCTGTCACCGCTCGGGGTCGGGATCGGTCTGGGGAGAAGCCAACATATTTTAGCTGCCGAGCGCGATCGCCAGCCGCGTGGGTCTTTGGGATGCTTGGAACGCCTACTGAGCGTGGTGAGCATGAGGAGACAGAGACTTGCCACCGCTCTCGGGATCGGGATCGGTCGGAGAAGGAGCCAACGTCTTTTAGAGGCCGAGCGCGATCGAGGCCCCCGAACAGGGAAGAGAGACAGACGCGGTTTCCGGGTCTGGAAATAGGGGCGCGGGGCGGCACGGAATTGTTTGGGTGCAAAACATAACCGTGATGGTCGTTGGGGGCTGGAATTTTGTATCCTCTAACAAGCGGTGCCTCCTGTGGAAGGAAGGTCTTGCACCTTTGGGGGGCCTGGCGCCTCTGCCGAACCACGTGACCCCTTACACAGGCTGCGGTAAAGGCGCACCTACCATTTTTTCCTGAGGCTTCTCATTGACGAGGCTGTATGCCCCCTCTCCCTAAATCGTTTTTAGGAAAAAACGGATGGGCTACACGATGAACAATCAATCCCATGGCCTACTCTTATGTATAAAACGAAAAACAAAAACTCCCCCAACAAGATTGATTTGTTTCGGGCGAATTTGGGTTGAGGAGCCCTGCCATTCAGGAATCGATTCAGCCAAAACGTGCTACACACCTAACTATCGCAGCGCGCGCGTCCTGTGGAATGTTTGAGTCCACTGCCGAGGGGTGTGAACCCTTGGGAGGCCTTCGCGCTCCGAGGGATCAGGGGCCGGAAGAGAAAAGAACGCCCCCTAGGGTGCAACCGGAGCCTTGCTTAGGCTACAGGGGAGGGCAACGGAATACCTGTATAGTGTTGCCGAGCTTGGACGGGCCCGTCTAACCAGAAGAGAGACACCGTTGACGGGTCTGGAGAGTGGGGCGTGGCAAGGAGACAAGGGGTGTCAACCTGACAGCGATGGTCGGTGGGCCAGGTATTTTGTATCCTACCAACAAGCGGTGCCTCGTACCGAGCCGCGTGGGCCCTCGGGAAGTTTGGATGCCCGTAACGAGCCGCGCGAGCCCTTGGGAGAACTCGGGCCTCTCCCTGGGGGCGAGAGCTGACATGGAAGTGCATTATTAACCATTTGTTTTCTGGGACTCCTTACTTGAGGACCTCTATACTATTAGTAAGTGATTTGGAGGAAATCAAACGTATTCCCCCATGGATGGACAATCCCATAACCTTACACTACCACCGTAGGTAATCAACAAAAAAAAAGATTTTTTGCAAAAACTAAAACGAAATTCCGACGATTTTGGGTTAAGGATCGCCGTCTTTCAGAAAACATTTGAGCGAAACCCTCCAAACTCTATCGTAGCACGCGTTAGTTCTTGGAAGACTTGGGAGACTTCGCGTCCCTAGAGGTCAGGGTGGTAGAAGAAGCGAACGCGGACGGTACAACCGGGGCTGTCTTGGGCCACACGGGGGAGCCGCGGAGCACCTGTGTATTGTTGCCGAGCTTGGACTGGTCCCTCTAACCGGAGAGGAGACGCGGTTGACGGGTCTGGAGACCAGGGAGTAGAAATGAAATGCGCGGAATACACTTAACATCGGCAGTCGTCGGGGCGAAATTTTTGCTTCCTACCAAGAGGTGCGAGCTCGAGAAAAGCTTGACGCGCGATGGTCCTCGGTAGTGAGATGTCGTGTGGCAGCTGTGTACTGTTCTGCGCTCGCACACGAGCTCCGCAGTCCATGCTTTGCTCCTTGCGCGGTGTTCTCTATTGTAGAGGCTAATCGTAACACGCTTTTGGAGATTTCGTTGGTCCTCCAACACATACAGCAGGAAGGAAAGTGCTGTTTTGCGCAGATGACTGGTCTCCGCGTCAGCTACCCCTGCTCGTGGCCGTGCCGCTGAAGCAAACATGCCACCGATTTTTATGTTTTTTTTTCGTGGGTTGCGCCTGGAAGGTGCTGGAGAGAGGCACACCGACTTCAAATAACCAAGTTCAAGCGTCGTACCGGTCACATCACAGCTTCCCAAACGTACCAGTCTCGATAATGAATTTTCGCTTCACAATGAGGGTTTCAATATTTGGGCTTCACAATTCCAGCTCCAGACCTCCATGGTGGGTTTTACAGTCGAGAGGGAGAACCGAAGAGGACACTCTTCTTATGGACTTTCCCGCTGAATTCCCAATATAGTTTAAAACGCATGCCGCCGAAGTACCTGGCATACCATCAACATCCATTTGACCATACGATTTGCCTGGAAACTCGAAGATAAGGCGAAGCTAGCTTGTGCGGCCCTTGACCAGCAACACATGCCAAGGTAAAGGTGCACCATTTAGTATTTTGCCTTCTGAGGCTTTTCACTTGAGGAGCTGTTATACCTCACCCCAAAACTGTTTTTGTTTAGTAAACTGAAAATGCCAACCGGTGAAAAAACCCATGGCCTACGAGGTACGAGGTATAACATGTATTCATAGTACAAAACGAGAATGGCATTCCGGCGATTTTGGGTTAAGAAGCCCAGTCATTCAGAAATCATTTTTGCCAAAAAGTGCTACCTCTATCGTAGCACGCTTCCAAGTAACGGGTGCCGACAATGGCAATGCCGTAGGGGCATCATAGACCCTCGACGCATGCTACTATAGAGGTAGCGCTTCAAGGCGAAAAAAAATCTGCCGGGCCGGGCTAATTGACTGAGGACCTTTACCTTACCCGAACAATATTTTTGAGAAAGCTGAAAGGGCAACCCGACGAAACACCTAAGGCCAGGGTATCCGAAAAAAATATCTTTGCAAGCCAAGACGGACATTCCGACGATTTCGATGTTAGGGGGCCCTGCCCCGTCATTCAGAAAGTATTTTGCCTAAAAACGCTAAACTTCATTGAACCACGCGCCAAAGGGCTATTCCAATTGTAGCACACACAAGCAGTACGAGCGGGGGTCGTGCAATCTCCAATCAGGGTGTACGGGTTTGTCACGTTGCTCAAAGGCACAGGGCACGCGAAAAGGCAACCGTTGGCGCAGGTCCCTTGACTTGTTGTGTGTGTCAGCCATAGACTTTTGTGGCTCACAGTGTAGGCGTCGATCGTATGAGATCGCTTATGGTAAAACAAAACGCGAGAGTCATGCCTGGACCGAGGTCGACGGGTGAAGACAGATAGATAGACGCTTGCTACGATAGAGGTAACAATTTTTGGTTAACGTACTTCACAAAACGAGTCACGGGACTCCTTAACCCGATGTCGTCGGGATCCATTCTCGCTTTTCAATCCTATTCGGTGGATACCTAGGCCATCGGATAGTTCATCAGGGGTTGTCCGCCGCAGCCGTCGCCGGGGCCTACGCTGGTTCCATCCTTGCTTCCGCACGCTCATTGTTTTTCTCAGGTTTTGTGTTTGGGCGAGCTATAGAGTATACAGTATTACTCCTCGAGCGAGAAGCCTCAGGACAATTGGGCGCACCTTTACCGCAGCGTGCGTCGGTAGGTATTGTCGATCCCGCTTGCATGCCGTCAAATATATATATATATATATATACGCACCGTTCGTTGTCGCGTGCGTTACAACGTGCCTGTAGTGGATGTCCCGTGAGGTTTTAGGTACTTCGTTTCACAAGGTAGGGCCTTACCGCGGGAGTCTGCTTTCGTCCGGGTTTGGAGGAAAACATTCGTTCACCATCAGCGCACGCTACGATAGAGGTAGCACCCGATTGTTCCGCGGCTCGACACATGCTATTGTGGAGGTGCACGCCGTTCGTTGTTGTCCTGAGAGTCCTCACTTGAGGAGCTCTACACCTGACCCAAAACCTTATTTTTAGCAAATTTAAAAGTGCAAACCGATGAAAAAAAACATGGCCTAGGTATACAAAAAAAAACTGTATTGAAAAACTCACGATGGCATTCCGACCATTTAGGGGTTAAGGAGCCCCGTCATTCAGAAAAAAAAATGAACAAAATGTGCTATACTACTAACAGTACGAATGTTTCTATCGTAGCACGCGTCACATGAAAGCCACGGTAGGATTCAGAGCCCCTGGCGTGATATGCCGCTTTACTCAGCAGAACCCAGCAAATAAAGGTCGAACCACTGATTATTTCCCTGCTGCTGCAGGCTTATTATGCCGTGGCTATATGATTACCCAACCAGACATGGTACGCGGTAGGTAGAGGTTCACCGTTCTTTTTCTGAGGCTCCTCTTGCTTCAGGAGCTCTATACTATCTATTAGTAAGCCACCCGAAATCTGATTTGGAGCAAATTTTAGGTGCAATCCGACGAACAAACCCGTGGCCCAGGTGAACAAAACAATCGTTTTGTTAAACAAGAATGTCATTCCGACGGTTTTGGGTTAAAGTCCCCGTCCTTCCGAAACAGAAACGGCAAAAAAATATGCTATACTAATACCTAGTCTATCGTAACGCGCGTCACCGTTCCGTCCGCAATCCCAGCCTTAGTCTCGAGACATTCTACGACAATAGAGGTTCACCATTTGTTTTCGGAAGCTCCTCACATGAGGAGCTCTATACCTCACCGAAAACATTACTTTGAGCAAGCTGAAAGTGTAATCCGATGAGCAAAACCCGTGGCCCATCTATATAAAAAAAGAATATTGCAAAAGTAGAATGACATTCCGACGAATTTGGGTTCAGGAGCCCCGTCATCCAGAAAGTAAAAAAGCCAAAACAAGTGCTACCTCTATCGTAGAACGCGTCTATCCAACTAACATATGTACCAACCACCTTATCGAGTACCAGGTATGTATGTATGTATGTCGGTAGCAGTCATCCTTCGGCCCCGAGCCCTCGCCTACCCATCGGAGACGCGTTCTACGATAGTGGTAGCACATTTTGGTGATTTCGTTTCTGAAAAACGGTGCTCCTTAACACAAAATCGTCGAAATGTGACTTTTTGTTTGCAATACGAACATTTTGTATACCTAGGCCATGATATAGTCCATCGGGTTGCACTTTCAATTTTCTTGAAATCGGTTTTTGGGGTGGGGAGAAGACCTCCTCATGTCAGGAGCCGCAGAAAAAAGAGGATGCACCTCTATCGTAGCATGTGCCCGGATACAGTGAGGTATCGTCGGTAATCGTCCAGTAAATAGCCTGGAGAATACAGGATGCGCGATTGTTCGCATGTCGCGCTCCTTGCGTTGTTTCCGTTTAAAGCTGCGCGAAAGGGATATCGTCAACGGCGGCATTCGACGCGTGCTAAGCTAGAGGTAGCACTTTTAGGCAAATCGATTTTCTGAACGACAGCCTCTTGAGATTCATCCCACGGTCGGAATACAGAAAACTGTTTCTAAGCTCCTAACATGAGGAGCTCCATATGTCACCCCAAACATGACTTTGAATACATTATTTCGCGCAGTCCGACCAGCATTTCTATGCGCTAGTCCCGAAACAAGTACCAGATATGCTCGTAAAGTCATCATACCAACCGGTAGTTCCTGACTTGAGGAGAGCTCAACCGGTCGGAAACGTTTGGCGCTAAACGTGCAACTTCTACCATAGGATGCCTCTTAATCCAAAATAATCGGAAGGTCGTTATTTTTTCACAATGTGAATGTTTTTTATACCTAGGTCATGGACTTGGTAATCGGCTTGCACTTTCAGTTGGATCAAAGTAGGGTTTTGGGTGCGGTACAGAGCTCCGACTGATAAATCTCAGGAAAAAAACGGTGCACGTTTACCACAAGCACGTGTCATTCTTACACCTAGCTCATGACTACGTGACGAATCCAACCCCTCCGGCACACCACCCCGAACGACTAGCTGTGCCGAACTACCCGGGCCGTACTACAACCGCTTTCTTTCTACCCATTACCCCCGTCGTTCACACAAGCACCCACATCAATACTGCGACTTCTCGTCGCGAATTGACCCCCCGTCCCCACCTGGAAAACGACAAACAAGGCGTATTATGTTTGTGCATCCCGCTTTTTGTGCTGTTGCAGGTCCCGGAACTATTCGAATGGAACCTGGCCAATCACTGTATGCATACACCCCTTACTCGGCTCAAGTCGTCTGCCTACAAACCCCAGCCCATCCGGGATGCCACCCCTACGTTGCAGCTTTCACACCAACTGCGCGGAACCAAATAGCAGCGACCTTTTCCACTATATGTCTACCCCGCCTGTCAACTATGCCCTCATAGCAGTATCACAGCTGTTCTGGTCGGTTATCAAACAACCCCCAGGCCTGGCAAAGACAGAGAGCGCGTGTGAATGTCGTGCTTCCCGCGTTGTCCATGGGTAGCCACCTTCGATTCTCCTCTAGTATACCAGGTACGTGCTTGCTGCTCGAGGGGGAAGGGAAATATCGCCAAGCTACTACTGTAGTCGATAACCGAGCTACTCGTTAGCCCGGCTGCTCGATAGCCCGGCTACTCGATAGCCCGGCTACTCCATCACCCGGCTACCCAGCTACCGGCTGCTCCAGCGCTGCTACTCGACAGCCCAGCTACACTCAACACCCTGACTAGGGTCAATGCGGTTTTTTTAACTCCATAGACCGGATATACTCAACAGCCCATCTAAACTTAAAATACCAGATATACTCAATAGCCGGCCTATACTCAGTATCCCGGCTATCAACAGCCCCGGCTGCATTCAACACCCAGGCTACTCGATAGTGCTACGCGCACCCCCGAGCAGTTTCATGCTCTGCTGGAACTGCTCAAGTTTGCGGCAGGTGTCCTTGCGCTTCCGCTGGGTCTTGGCGCCTTCAGCGAACCAGTCTTGAAGGTCCTCAACAGTGACATTGTTCACCATCCACGGCACCAGGCCAGTACACATGCGATCGACGAGGAAGTGGTGGACCTGCTTGGGGACGATGTCGGACAGGCGCCTACAGACAACGTCGGTGTAGGCGTGGATGGTCACCTGCGGGAGTGCGAGGAAAAGAGTGATGGAAAATAGCGAGAGGTTCAGAGCCGAGGCGCAAACGAACATCGTCGAAACAAGGGATGCGATCTCAAACTCTCCAAAATACCACGGTCGGCGTACCTCGGCATCACGCACGCCAACGACCAACTGCAGCAAGCGAAGATGAACGATATCTACAGCAGCGGGGCATGCTTCTCTTCTCGAGTCCAGTGTACAAACCTCCTTACAGGGCTACCCTAACCGAACGGCTCAGAAAGCGGCCGCTAGAATCGTAAACGCGTGCATACCTGAGTATCGTGAGTGGCCTCGTCCTTTGCGTCGGTCCTGGCGATCATCTTTTGGATGAACGCCAAGGGCACATCGCCCACAGCTTCGGCCTGATGGCTGGGGGGAACTGGGTGTCCGGACGCCCTAGCAGCTGTCGAGCCAACCTCGTTGGCTCGTACGGTGCTGACCTTCTCGCGGACATCCGCAAGAACTTTGTCGTACGCGCGGTCCTGGGTAAACAGCCAGCCCAATTCAGCGTCGACCACGTTTGACACCGCCTTCAGAGCAATTTCTTGGTTGTGCTCCATGAATTCTCCTACAAGCGCCACCTTGATCTCGTTGAACAGGCCGGGGTAGAGTTTGCAGGCCTCTTCAAACAACGCGGTCAGCACCCCTTCCATGTAGTCCTTAACGATGCCCACCATTTTGTGAGAACGCGGCTCAAGTTCATCCGAGAAGACCTCTCTGAACAAGACGTTGAAGACACGCCCAGCGAGCAGATTGGACAGAGACATGCCGTCCACGCGCGTGAGTGCATCGCACGCCTTCTGGTAGTACTCGTCCGAGAAAAAGTCGGGAACCACGTCCTGCGCCATGAAAATCAAAACAAGTTGTTGGTGGTGGATTTATTGCAGTTACAGATGGAAAATCACACCAACACCACGGAGACAGGACCGGCGTTGCAAAATTCGTTAGTTTACTTACCACAAGTTCGTCGCCGAAGAGAGCGCGACAGCGACGAAACCAGCACGCCTCCAAACACGACATTCAACAATTTGAAGCGATTATACACAGCCCCAGCACTCGCTGTTTTGGAAGTGCGTGTCACCTGAAAACGGTACGCTGGCTGGGATATAAGGTGCTTCGTTTTCTTTTAGCGAAATTTCAATAACTCCGTAATCAACATGTTTGCTACAAACAACCAATAACTTGGTTCTTGGTATGACCTGGAACCAGAACTACCCACCTCAATCATGCGGAGGGGAGAGTGCGGGAAAAACACGCGATCGGCTACCATTATTCACGGGGCTTTTGACATTTTGTAAGGCCCCTCACCATTATATCTTGTCCTTGAACATCTGAGTTATGGCATATTATACCCCAAAGCGTGCTACGATTGAGGTAGCATTTTCTGGCAAAATCATTTTCTGAATGACGGCGTTCCTTAACCCAAAATCATCGGAATGACATTCCTCTTTTGTAATGTGAATATTTTGTATACCTAGTCCATGGGTTTGGACATCGGGTTGCACTTTCAGTTTACTCAAAATAATATATTTTGGGTGCGGTATAGAGCTTCTCGAGGGAGGAGCCTTAGACAAAAACGAGTGCACTTCTACCTTAGTAAGAATTTGTCACTGGCCTCGTCGACGTTGCCGATATTCACGGTCAGGTCGCGTTTTATAACCTGCCAGCTAGTTAGGTTGTATTCCCGGTACCAAATGATAGTGCGCCGACATCATGCGTCTATAGGCGTTAACTTCAGGCACATTCTACGATAGAGGTTCACATTTTTTTGCTGAAGCTCCTCACTTTAGGAGCTCTACACCTCACCGAAACAAATATTTCGAGCAAACTGAAAGTGCAATCCCATGAACAAACCTGTGGCCCATTATACAAAAAAGCATATTGCAAAAATAGAATGATATTCCGACGATTTTGGGTTAAGGAGCCCCGTCATCCAGAAAATGACAATGCCAAACTGTGCATAGTCTATCGAGGAACACGTCTTCAGCGGGCGGTAACAGCAGGTAATACATAGCAGCCTCGACATCTAAGACGGTAAAGCAACCGTATGCATATAGAAGAGAGAGATCCGCATGCATGCGTGCGTGCGAGCTTATTTGAATGACAAACCTCGATTATGCTGGCCGAATATTCTCGGTACACCGCAGTGACATCAGGCACGACGTTTAAGTCTCGTCCACCGCATATCGTCCCGTCGTTGCCGATGGTCAGAAGGTCTCTGAGCTGGTCTCTGACTTGCGACAGCACCATCCGAAAGGCATCCCAGCGCTGGTTGTCGTCCGTGAAGGTCTCTGGCATGTTGCGGAGGTCGGTGGTAAGCTCCTTGATCCGTCTGTTGGCAAGCTTGGTGAACTCCGGAATAAACTACGGAGGCAGCAATGGCAAGAAAAAAGCGCAAGTAATGATACGCTCTGGTAAGAGATTGCCATATTTCAAGCGGGCGGGACGCATTTATTGTTGGACTCGTACGTAGCATACATGTGGTACTCGCTAAGATCCCAGAGCACCCCAGCTGTTCTAAGGATAACAACCACGCTCCGCAGCAGTAGCCAGTAGCCTACTCAGTCAACGATCGGTAAGGCATTCGCCTATAGCGAGTATCCCGCAGCAACACAGGTTTGCACGGCTGTGGACGCAGTATGATATAAAAAATACACTGATGTACATCATTTGACTTTTTCACGGATGTCCGCGGAGACCTACGCGGACATCCGCGGCGACCTCAGCGGACATCCGCGGACATCCGCGACGACCTCCGCGA
>JBBMKB010080855.1:0-12504 GCA_037833945.1 Alaria marginata
GGGGGGGTTTACGGGACAGTGAATACGGTAAAGTTAAATAAGAAAGGTGATTAATATCTGTTTTTCGGTTTTTATATGACATTCCTTTGTTTCAATACTATTTTTACATTTTTTCCAACCCCAAAGAGCTTGGAAATCGCAAACACCCTACGAGTTGAAAACACATAATAAATGGGATTGCAAACATCAGCGAGGTCTTCATTTGAGGAGCACCGTCAGCCTGATATAGGTAATAGAACCGTTTTGGTAAGATTTGGAAGGCGTTTCGTAGATGGAAAACTAATATTTGCTTTGGTTCAACTCGAACGGAATTTTCGAGGACGATATTTTATTGTTTCCCGGAGAAACCGCATCCGGGTTTAAGTTGGGTGTGCAGGCAGTGCTTGCTCGCTTTTGTATTGGTACTGTCGTAGTAGGCCTGCAGTTGCCTCGATACTCAGTCGGGGTCCCTCTGTAGTGCCGGTATATGTGCCAGCCGGAAATACCGGCACAGCCGGCACTACGCCGCATATTGCTATATACGATACTGGTTGTTCCCGTTTGTGCCAAGCGGTTTGGCAGGCACCATAGCGGGAACCTCGCACTATGCAACCGGCACTGTAGAGGGACCTCTACTGTACGTAGTACTTGGAACGTGTTTTCATGATTAGGAAGGCGTAGATGGGAACTAATCGTGGAGGGCGACACTTGGCTCAGCTTGAACGGAGAATTCAAGGACGGTCTGTTATTGTTTTCCTGCGCAACCGTATTCAGGGTGAGTGAGTGTGTTTTTTAAGTTTTCTTGTTACTATTAATATGAACATTGTGTTTGCCGCCCGATAATATGCAGAACGAGCTTCAACGTCGATCACTCCTAAACATGGCCGCAAAGACATAAAAGAACACACCAAAGGGAACTCACAAAAATGGAAACCTACGCACGAACTCCTAACCCTAGCCCTAGCGCTGACCCTAGCCCTAACGCTGACCCTATCTCTAGCCCTAACTCTGACCCTAGTTCTGACCCTGACACGTTGAACACACGAACTTCGTTGACAGGAATTAATCTGGGGCTACGGGACGGTCGTTGTCGACTCTGCGACCGACGCTGTTTGTCGTTGTTACGATAGCATTTGGTCCAACCAATGCTCCTTCTCCTGTTGATGCACCCGCACTCGGGATGTTTCTGCACACGTGCATACTGCTGGGCTGTGCCGTCGTGCGTTGTCAGAATATCATTTCGTGTAATGCGCCTGTTTGTGCAGTCGCGGTCTGGGTAGTTGCAAACTTGCCTTAACCCCCGCATTAGCCCGAAACTTAACAACGACGCAATTTACACATGAACTCCGTTCGTTGTCAGGTTTTTACGTAGAGGCGCGGTATGGCCGTTGCCGGCGCCGAAACCGACACCGACACCGACACTGTTCTCGTTGACAATGGAGCCTGCTACGACGTTAACCCTATCCCCTACCCTAACCCTTACCCTAACCCTTAGAGTCATCCCACGGTAGGGGTTGCACTTTTTGGGGTCAAACGTTCCTGACCGGTTGAGCTCCTGAAGTGAGGAACTACCTGTTGGTATGGTCATTTTAAGAGTGTATTTGCTTTAGGACTAGCGGATAGAAATGTTGATCGGGTTGCGCGAACGAAAATCATGGAATTCATGTTTCGGGTGAGATATTGAGCTCCTCATCATGTCAGGAGCCCAGGAAGTTATTGCTGCACCCCTACCGTGGGGTGACTCCTTACCCTAACCCTAACCCTAACCCTTACCCTGTTCCTAACCGTGACTGTCAGGATTTAATCTGGGGCCGCGGGACGGCCGTCGCGGACACCGACTCCGACACTGTTGTCGTGGACGATGGAGCCTGCTTCGATGGCGATTTCGGTGATGTCGCGACGACCCACCCCACGGAGGTAACCGAATGGACGTGTGCAACAACGTCGTCTGCGGTCGCCGACACTAACGGGTTCGTGCTCGAGTGCGGGTGCAACTCTGCCCTCTCCTTCCTTCTTCCCGGCGGAGCTCTAGCTACGGCCTTTGTGGCCCTTCTTGGCGCGAACTTCCTGCTGGTGTGGTAGGGTTCTCTTCAACTATTTAAGTCCCCCTATGGGACTTATTTAAGTCTCCCTCAAGGGACTTATTTAAGTCCCCCTATGGGACCTATATAGATACAGCAAAATGTGCTACGGTGGTACGGTAGGGGATGCGTGCTACGATACAGGTAACCCTTTTTTGTCAAAAATATGTTCTTGGTGACGGGCTCCTTAACCCAAGGTCGTCGGAATGTCATTCTTGTTTTGCAGTAGGATCTTTTGTACACCTAGGCCATGGGTTTATTCATCGGGTTCCCTTTTCAAGTTTACTCGAGAAACGTTTTTTGGTCAGAGGTACAGAGCTCCTCAAGTGAGGACCCTCAGAAGGCAAATTCTAATGGTGCACCTCTACTGTAGCATGTGTCATGGGCAGCCTGTTTGGGCCCAATATTTATTTTCTCAGGGCAAGCAGGCTCCTCCACTGGGGGGACTGCGCTACATATTAGGAAGCCCGCTTGTATTTCCTAATCTGCAGGAGGAGGAATAGCTGTACACCCAGCCCAAGGGACTCATTGCTCGTCGGTCGGAGTGAACAATATCTTTTCAAATTCGAGTGTACGCAGCTCTTCAAGTGAGGAGCTTCAGAAAAAAACGAGGTGGACCTCTATCAGTGTAGCCTTGGTCCAGCGGAAACGTACATGGCAAAAGTGTTTGAACTTCTGTGGTGAGTGTGAGCGAGCGCGCCGTACAGAGAGTATTGTGAGCAGCAGCAACATTGCTTGCCGTGCGTCTTCTGTTTTTTTGCGTTGGAAGTTCGGGTGTTCTATCTATCTTTGACGCCGCCTTGGCTCAGTAGCCCGGGCTTTGCTTGGCATGGCCAACGCTGTATGCAACCCACACTTTGTTTCGACCCTTTTCCCTGCTGAAGTCCCCAAGAGGTTAAGGGCTAAACACTTCAGAAAATAACGCAATGGCCTTTTTAATGTGTAATATACTTGGTATTAGTACGGATGGACCCCATGGAGGGGCCCGAATGGTCATGCGGGTCAACAGCATGTGCAGTCGCCGACGCTAACGGGTTCGTACTCGAGCGCGGGTGTGATGGTGTCGACCATACCTCCTCCCGTCTTGCCGGCGGGGCTCTACGAGGTAAAGCCTTTCTAGCCCTGCTAGGAGCGAACCGGTTAGAGTGCCCCGATTGTTGTAGTGTAGTGTTGATCAAAAATAGATTCAGAAATGCACTCGCGTTTTTGGGTATAGGTTACTTGGAAATAGTGTGCACCCACCCCACGGAGGTAACCGAATGGCCGTGCGGATCAAGATCATCCATCTGCAATCGCCGGTATACTAACGGGTTCGTTCGTGTTCGAGTGCGGGTGCGATGATGTCGACTATGCCCCCTCCTCCCGGGCTGTCGGGGTCCTGACCATGGGGGGGCGCCTATCTTGCCCTGGTTTGAGCGAACCTACGGGGTAGTGCTGGCGGGGTATAGAGTTTCTTCGACTATTTTAGGGTTTTTCACCAAAATCAGCGTCAGAACAAAACCACTTGCCCTGGTTTGAGCGAACCTACGGTAATAATGCTGGCGGGGTGTAGATTTCTTCGATGATTTTAGGTTTTCTCACCAAAAACAGCTTCAGAACAAAATCACTCGCGTTTTTGGGTGTAAAGTACTTGGAATTAGTGTCGACACATCCCACGGCGGTAACCGATTATAATCGTGCGGAACAGCATCTGTCTGCAGTCGCCAATATTAAAGGGGTCGTGCTCGACTGCGTGTGCGATGATCTCCACTCTGCCCCCTCCTCTCTTCTAGCCCTCGGGGTTCTGGCTGTGGTGGGGAGCCTCTCTGACCTTGCTGAGGACGAACCTCCCGCTGGTGGGGTACAGTAGAGTGCTTTGATTGTTCAATGGTTAATGTTCGTAGTACTCGGGAACACGGTGGAGATCTTCCATCGTAGGATCAGGAGTTGTATACTGGGTAGGGATTATGATATCGGGGTAATGGGATGTCGCGATATGTGTGCGAAACCAGTACGTGTGTCCTCCGACATCACGCCTTGTTTAGTTAGGTACTTCTGGTGTAAATGATATGGTTTTTTCTTGGAAGATCGGTTAATACCTGAGTTTTATCATAGGTAATTGGGAAGTATTCGCATGAGTTGGGAGGCGTATCTGAGGTGGGAACCACAGGGAAAAACTGGTCTGAGACTCACCTTTTTATTCTTCCTCTCTCTCTGCGCGGGAACTGAATATAGAGCTACCCTTCTTCTGTCTCTAAGCAACACTCGACAGAGGCTAACCAGCCAGGGGATACTCTTGCGTCTCCTACACAGCCTTGTTATATTATCTACTTGCAGTTCGTGCTGTGGGGTCGTTTTTGAAGTACTGTACAAGAGTAAAAACCATGTTGTTTTAATCGAAAATAAAGTAGTACGAGTACTGTGGTTGTTTTCGGTGATGTCTCAACCACCCACCTTGTGGAGATAGTCTAATGGTCTTGCGGATCAGCATCACCTGCTGCAGCAGTCGCCGGTGCTAACGGGTTCGTACTGGAGTGCCGGTGCGATGACGCCAACTCTCTGCCCCCTCCCCTCAGGCTGTCGGAGCCCTGACTATAGGGAGCGCCTGCCTTGCTTGACCTGCTATTGCGGGGGAACGTAGTTAATAGGACCTACGGTGGACACCAAAAACTATATATTTATCTATTTTTACTGCCAATATTTGGTCCTATTAACTACGTTCCCCCGTGAAAGGAGAGACCCTCATGTTGATGGGGCAGAGTGCTTCGCCTGTGTAAGGGTGACAAACCACTTCAGAACTGCACTATCTAACGCTTTCGGGTACAATCTACTTAGAATCAGTGTGGACTCGCCCCGCAGAGATGGTTTTGTTTGGCAGTCCTGCTGCGATGGGCGAGGATTTACAGTGAACGCAAAACACAAACACGGGTGGATGGGGGCCCCTCGTTTCGTCGACAGGGTACTGCATCTTCTGTGTTTACCTTCCTCCTGTGTGACCCCGGCTGGTGCGTTCAAACATCTGGCGCCCAGAATAAATGGGACGAAAACACACACACACAGAAGGTAGGCTAAAAGACCGACCTTCTGAGCACCTTTTGGAACGTCAAATGTCACTAAAACGTTCGAGTTTGCCCAATTTCTGTGAGTTTAGCGTGATTGTTGGCGTTCAAACTTGTGCTTCCAAAGGCTGTCGTTTGCAGTTTCCCGGCGTCCTGCGGAATTTGGGTCATGGCTGACTTTCCAAAAGGTGACTCAGAAGGTTCTGTCTTTTACCCACGTTCTGCTATGTCGACGAAACTGGGGGGCCCCACCCACCCGCGCTAACTGATGTGCATTAGAACTGTGTCCGTCGTTCTCGCAGAACGATCCAGATTTGTCAGCACTGTTCCTCGGGTTCCTCAAAACCTCAATGCTGCGGCGTTTGGGGTGCATACATACAAGAGCAGGAATCTCGGGTGCGCCTCTTACACCTATAATAGTAGGTTTGGATCCAAAGAAAGGAACCACCTCTACGCCACTGCCGGCTTTGTTCCATTGGATCTCGGTTTTTCTGAAGGGTTTGTCTGCGCCTTCACCGACCATGTAAAAGCTAGTGTTGGATTGGTCGGGGCCTCCTGCCCCAGCCAGTGATCCTATCCACGCTTCCATATGTTCTTGTGGCATCTGTTGACCACTGGATGGACTGCGATCAGATACCTCCCCCTCGTCAGTTGTCCTTCAAGCTTCCACTCAGAGGCCCTGTCGTACTTTCGCCTATATTCCACTGCCGGGGCACTACGTGTGGTCAGGCCCGAATAGTACCGTGCCACTTGAGTCGTATTATTCGGTGCCGCTTGATCTGTCTTTCGACCTCCGACCTTCACGACCTCGCTTACGGTTGTTCCCTGCTGCTAGAGGCCTGCTGAGCGCACCCCTTGCCAAAAAGGGGTTACTTGCGACATGGCCAAACAGTCACGTGGCGAGCAGAGCAACCCGTACCGGGCCGTCGTACGGGGGGGGTTCGGTGCTGCCCTTCCCCATGTACCGGTTTGTTCCGCTACGGGGAACAGACGACTCTCTGTACTACGTCACAAATCCCCGTGTACCGGCCCTCTTGAACATGGGGCCTGCGGTGGAGTCCCAACCGATACGGTTTCGTGAACCCAGTCGACAGCACCTGGACGCCTTCTACGATAGAGGTGCAGCATGTTTTTTCTGGAGCTCATCACTTGAGGAGCTCTATGCCTCACCAAAAAAATGATTTTGAGCAAACTGAAAGTGCAAACCGATGAACAAACCCCTTGGCCCATATATACAAAAGAAGCATATGGAAGAAATAGAATGACATTCCGACGAATTTGGGTTAAGGAGCCCCGTAATCCAGAAAGTAAAAACGTCAAAAAGTGCTACCTCTATCGTAGAACGCGTCTATGGCGTCCCCACGCGCGACGAGGCACTGCATTTTGCCGTCAGCCAGGCTAACGCGCGATGGCGGATTGCGGATAGTGAACGCCTCTCCCGGGAGTTTTGATTCATGATGTTGACAGGATACCAAAGGTTGCCGACGTAAATCGATCAGACACTCGTCGTGCTCGGTCAGCGCGTCACGCAGGTATGACACCGTTGTTGTTTCGTGGAGCGTGTGGCTCTGCAAAACTACTGTAGTACCCTATCCCGAAAATCATGCGTGTGTGTGCACGAGCCTCGCACAGACTCTCTCCCGTAATTCCTGATAGTTGCCTGCCATGGCGACATCCGCAACGGCCCTTGCACCGGGTTCCGAGACACGTCTGCCCAAACTGACAGCGCACGGGTTGGAGGATTACTATGAAAAATGTATAAACGACAGCTGTCGACGTAGTAGCCAACTGACTAAAAGTTTTACCACGATCGCCCGCAACAAAAACACCACCACCAGGTCTACAAAACCAGTCTAAAAAACAATGCAAAACTTGGATATACGAGTACGATACAGATAGATTGGCTATTTTCTAAATCAGAAACATTAACCCGGATTATGTGCCCTAGCCTCCGCACTCACCTTCGTCGTCGGGCTGTGCTGGCGCAGCGTTCGTATCTTACTGCACGTGCGCTGAGCGACGGTCTAGATGGCGAACCCATGCTACCGAGCCCACCTACCGTGTGTCTACAATGCAAACGTGGATGTAATTTTACAGTATGTGTTACATCTTAACTGAGGGGTTACGGTTGAATACCGCCTTCTGGTGGCAACGTGATCTACGTAAGCACATCTGGAAGCGATGCCGTGTGTCCAGACAAGCCGTCGAGAAAACACACAATGGTAGTACAGGGCATCAACGACGAACCAGCGCGTCAGCAACGCCACTCCGGATCACTCCTACCTACACAACAGCGAAGTTGGATTGTACCAGGTAAAGAAAAAGGAAATATGCCACGAGGAGTCGCATGTGTGCCTGCCATATTGGGGCGCGGGGGGGTCTGCGATAGAAATAGCGCGTGCAACGAGCATGCAAGCAGATGCCGCTCGTCGCTAGAGCTCCGACCTAAGTATATTGTGTTGCGTTTGGGGAAGGCCGCGTCCCCCAAGAGGCTCAATCTTCAAAAAAAAAATGACGACGCGTCCTACGATAGAGGCAGCACTTTTGGGCGTTTTTACATTCTGGATGACGGGGCTCCTTAACTCAAAATCGTCGGAATGTCATTCTATTTTTGCGATATTCTATTTTTGTATAGATGGGCCACGGGTTTGTTTATCGGGTTGCATTATCAGTTTGCTCAAATTCAGTTTCTCGGTGAGGTATAGAGCTCCTCAAGTGATGAGCTTCATAAATAACATGTTGCACCTCTATATCGCAGAATGCCTCTGACGAAATAGTTGAGTGCCTGCGCGAACGAGGACAACAAGTTCAAGCCATTCTCGTTCTGCAGTCCTAGGAGTCCGTGCACAATAGCGGGTGTATCGGCCTCAAGGTCATCCCATATCCGCTCAGCAATCCCATCACCTCACCCATGCAGTGCTGGGGGCGGGGGGGGACTGGCGAACACAACGGTGTCCGTATTTAGCGGGATAGGAGCGGTGTCAGTTGCGGCTTCGACATTACGATGTAGCAACGGCCGCTACGAAGCCGCAGTGTCCGTAACAGCGGTGTAGCCGCAGAAACACCATAACATCGGTCTGTACGAAGGCAGCACAGTATACCAGCCGCAACCATGTCACGACCGAACGTATTCCGTGAAGGTACCGGCAACATTGGCATCAACTTCGGCTGCAAGAAGGTCATATCGACAACCAACCGCGATTTGACCGCCGCCACTTGTGACCCGGCGGTAGCAATCGCAGCTACGAGGCTGGAAGGGGATACACAGCTGTACTGTGTAACAGTGTCGGCTACGAGACGGCGGGGATCACCACAGTAGTTTAGCGATTGCAACCTATGAAACCGCGGTGTCCGAGATTATGGCTACGCAACCATCGCTACTCAGACCCAGCCATGAGCGAGCGGTGTTAGCAGTAGCAGTACCACCGAATTAACAATGCACACGTACGTCGGAGAGATGACACAGTTTACAATAGAGGTTCACCATTTTGTTTCTGAAGCTCCTCACTTGAGGAGCTCTATACCTCACCGAAAAAAACATTTTGAGTAAACTGAAAGTGCAATCCGATGAAGCAAACCGGTGACCCATCTATACAAACAAATCATATTGCAAAAATAGAATGACATTCCGACAATTTTGGGTTCAGGAGCCCCGTCATCCAGAAAATAAAAACGCCAAAAAGTGCTACCTCTATCGTAGAACACGTCGGAGAAATCACGATCTAGATCATCTAGATCCTATATCCGTCGGCATGGTATGCTGTGCAGGATCTGTCTATAGTAGAGGGCAGATCTAACGCAGGAAACATGTGCTAGATTGTTCAGAGCATCCGGCTCTCACCCGGTAACATGATCTATCTGCAGACCGTGCAGATTGTGTAGACGAGTCATCCCACGGTAGGGGTTGCACTTTTTGGGGTCAAACGTTCCCGACCGGTTGAGCTCCTGAAGTGAGAAACTACCGGTTGGTATGATCCTTTTACGAGTGTACTTGTTTTAGGACTAGCCGATAGAAATGTTGATCGGGTTGCGCGAACGAAAATCTTGGAAGTCATGTTTCGGGTGAGATATTGAGCTCCTCATGTCAGGAGCTCTAAGAAACGTATTGCTGCACCCCTACCGTGGGGTGACTCTCTCACCCGGTAACATCATCTGCAGACTGTGCAGGTTATGTAGACGGGGCATTCGTCTGCCCTGAATGGGACAGATCATCAATTGGGATATCATCTGCCGGATGTGCGCAACAGTGGGCGCGTTCTACGATAGAGGTAGCACTTTTTGTCGTTTTTACTTTCTGAATGACGGGTATCCTTAACCGAAAATCGTCGGAACGTCATCCTATTTTTGTCCAATGTTTTTTTTTTTGTATTGATGGGCAACGGGTTTGTTGATCGGATTGCACTTTCAGTTTGCTCAAATTCAGTTTTTCGGTGAGGCATACAGTAACACTCCTCAAGTGAGGAGCTTCAGAAAAAACTTGGTGAACCTTTAACGTAGCATGTATGCTCTCACTTGAGGAGGTTCAGAAACAAAATGGTCAACCTCTATCGTAGAATGTGTCTATGATCTGCCCGATATGTGCAACAGTGTAGGAACCGCAAGTGGGACAGCGGTGTCGGCAAAAAAAGCGGTGCGGCGGCCGCCATGACACCGAAGCGTCGCCGATAGCGGTGTGGTGACTACGAGGCAGCACTGTCCGCAACCGCGGCGTCGCCACAGCCACCGCAAGGCAGGACACGTGCTACGATAGAGGTGTATCATACCCGTTTTTTCTGGGGATCCTGACTTTAGGGCGCTCTGAACCTCATCCACCAACTGATTTTGAGTAAACTGAAAGTGCCAACCGATTGAAAATACCCATGCCTAGGTATACAAAAAAAAACCGGACTGAAAAACAAGGATTTTCCTATACTATTAGTATGGTATACTATTAGTAAGGGATTTTGGGTTAAGGAGCCCCGGCATTCACAAACAAAAAAAAGCCAAAAAGTGCTACCTCTATCGTAGCACCCGTCGCAGTGGTTCCCGCAACATCGGCGAAATTAGCGTAGGGCCAAACAAATCGGTGCAGCAAGCACAGCTATGACACGGCAGTGCCGGAAGTACTGGTGCTGCCACCGCCGCAAGACGCAGTCAGTCGTGTGTGGACGCGTCCTACGATATCATAGAGGGAGCACTTTTTGGTTTCCAATTTTCTGGATGACGGGTCTCCTTAACTCAAAATCGTTGGAATGTCATCCTATTTTTGCCCAATGTTTTTTTTGTATAGATGGGCGACGGGCTTGTTCATCGGATTGCACTTTCAGTTGGCTCAAAATCAGTTTTTCGGTGAGGGTATAAAGCTCCCCAAGTGAGGAGCTTCAGAAAAACAATGGTTGGTGAACCTCTAACCGTAGAACGCATCTGTGGGCGATATCGCTGAAGCAGCTGCCTTTTCAGACAGCAGTGAAGTCATCCCAAGGTAGGGGTTGCACGTTTTGGGGTCAAACGTTCCTGACCGGTTAAGCTCCTAACGTGAGGAACTACCGGTTGTTATTACCCTTTTACAAGTGCATTTGTTTTAGGACTATATAGCGGAGAGAAATGTTGATCGGGTTGCGCGAACGAAAATCTTGGAAGTCATGTTTCGGGTGAGATATTGAGCTCCTCATGTCCGGAACTCAGGACCTTTCTGCTGCACCCCTATCGTGGGATGACTCTTCTTGAGGAGCACCCCTATCGACACATGCTATGATACATAAAGGTGCACCGTTATTTTTCTGGGGGCTCCTGGCTTGAGGAGCTCTACACCTCGCCCAATGCAATGTTTTTTTTAAGTAAGCTGAAAAGTAAGTGCAAGATCCGATGAACAAACCTATGGCCTATTAATAACTTTAGTCTAAACTTCATTTTTCTAAAGAAGACGGCACCCCGATGATTTCGGGCTGGGGAGCCCCCGTTATTCAGTAGCCAAAGCGTGCTATACTAATAGCGCTTCTGTCATAGCGCGCGCCTGAGGTACTTTGTGTTCTCGAGTGAGTAGCCTGAGGAACTTTGTGTGCACCCCTACCGTAGCACACGCCTGCGGCAACTAAATTACCCGTTGACCCGGCGGTGTCGGCCGTAACGGGGCGGAAATCGGGAGGATACCGCAATGTTGGTTGTAGCGGAGTAGCGAACACCAGAACGCCGTGTCAGCACCCGCAGTGGAAAGCACGGCCGCTGCTGCAAGGAAGCGATTCCAGCAACAGCGGTGTACTGTAGGGATAGCGGTGTCAAACCTAGCCTCGTGGCAGCCGCAGTTTTGCCGCGTCGATGTCAGCACCAAGCAGTGTAGCAACCGCCGGTAAGGATGGCGGTATCAACAAGAAAGATGCAGTCGCAACAGCGAGGTAGCCATCATCAGATGAAACACATACCAGGTATGTGGCAGTATTGGCGGGGTAACGACCCCCGCTACGCCTACCCGATGGGTGTAGCGACAACCTTTGACGAAGCAGCACGACTGCTAACCGCGGTATCGCAACTGACACATTCTACGTTTGAGGTGTTATTAACACCATCACCATTTTTTTTTCTGAAGCTCCTCATTTGAGGAATATGATATTACTCGATACTATTAGTAAGTGATTTTGAGCAAGCTGAAACTGCAATCCGATTAACAAACCTGTGGCCCATCTGTACAAAAAAAGTATATTGCAAAAATAGAATGATATTCCGACGATTTTGGGTTAAGGAGCCCCGTCACCCAGAAACAAAAACGCCAAAAAGTGTTGCCTCTATCGTAGAACACATCAACTTCGGAAGCGAGTCCGCATTGTGAGTCGCCGCAGTGTATCAAACGTCAGAAAAAGTGGCGTAGCGATAGTCGCCAGGACACAACCGTGTCCACAATGACAACTACAGTAGTACTACCAGGGAGGGGTGTTAGCGTCTGCGGTGCCAGCATGACCCAATAATACTAGCAATAGAGATGTAGCGACTACTGGCAGGGGGTACCGCCGTATCGGTACCGCCACAGCCATGTAGCCCCGGCAGTGGTTATCAGCGATGACCGTACCACCAATAGGGATCTGACAACGGCAACTGTGACACGGCGGTGTCCGCCTACTATACCAGTGCAGGCTACTGTAGCGATCGCAACCACCAGTGCAGGCTACTGTAGCGATCGCAACCACTCATGGTCTAGCCTTATCAACGAGAACGAGATGTAGCACCTGCAGCCATGATGCAGCGATGTCAGCTATTGATGGCATTTTAACTAGTGGGTGACGCGTTCTACTTTAGAGGTACAGCATGTTTTTTCTGCAGCCTCATCACTTGAGGAGCTCTATGCCTCACTGGACAACCGGTTTTGAGCAAACTGAACGTGCAATCCGATGAACAAACCCATGGCGCATCTATGCAAGAAAAACAAATTGCAAAAT
>JBBMKB010080866.1:0-12504 GCA_037833945.1 Alaria marginata
TTTCCCTCCTACGAATCGAACTCAGACCCAGGGCCATAACGCCCCCCCCCCCACCCCCCGCCTCCCCGCTATGGTAGGCACCTTTCAATTTGTATCGCGAGAAGAGTTCTGCCCCCTTCCCTCGTCGGCTCCGGTGGAAATGCACTTGCCAACGCTCTTAGTGGATCAGTAGTCCCTTTCGGTGGTCGCGGAAGTTTCAGAAACAAAACCTTTGGTCGCACAATGGCACCCTTGACGCAACTCCAGTCGTTGTCGGCGTTACCGCCCAGACCACCGGTGCGATCGGTTCCATATTTTATGTATTAGGAGGAAACAAATGGACTGTGTTAATGACATACTTTTAATTGGTTTACCTGCTGGGCGCTTTTGGAAACCTTTTTAAACGACGGCATCCGAACGACGACCACGTCTTCTTTTAAACTTGGCAGTTTTACTACACCTTTTATGTACACGAGCCGAGTCGGTAATAAGCAGCGTCTGCTTCAGACTCCAAGAGTCCCGGGTGACCATAGCTACTGTGTTGAAGTAATTTATTTACATTTTGAGTACTGGGTATGAGGGGGACCCCCCTTCACCACCGAGGTTGGGCTACTCACACGAGAAGCCCGGTTACCCGCTTGAAATCTGGGCGTGAACATTCCTCGTGGTTGTACGTAAACACGCTCTGCGTATGCCAATACCGAAAACAACCAAGTTGACTAAACGTGCCCCCCCTGCTGCGGCCACCGCAGCCTTTGCTGAGTTACATTCCCAACATTCAACGAACTTTACGCTCTCAGCATTTGACTAATTATTATCTTCTTGCAGAATGTTGTTTCAACCTTGTGCCGACGGGCAGGGTTTGGCCATTGCCTATTAATAGTGTGATAAAAAAAATATACAAGCTGACGATAACTCCCGCCCACGCGACACTAAACGCGCGTCGTAAACAACGGTACCGCCAACAACAGGTGCACATACCCCGGCAGGGAGACTTCAGGCTGTGTTAGCCTTCCCTCCTCGAATACCTGGGGCAAATCTTGGTCCTAAGTCGTAGCGAAAATGGTGCGCTGCCAACACGACCAATGCCAAATGTACCCCAGATTTAATTTTGAAGGGAGCAAGACTGGCAAGTACTGCAAGCGACACGCTGAGGATGGAATGCTGAACGTCCTGGCAGTCAAGCGTTGCTCATATTATGCATGCTCTAAGGTGCCGAGTTTCAATATCAAGGGCAATAAGACGGTAAAATACTGCAAGCAACATGCCGAAGACGGCATGGTGAATGTTCGGGCCCCGACTTGCTTGGAAAATGCGTGCTCGAAGAGGCCTAACTTTAATGTGGAGGGAAACAAGACGGCGAAATACTGCAAGCAACATGCCGACGACGGCATGGTGAACGTTCGGGCCCCGCATTGCTTGGAAAATGCATGCTCGAAAATACCTAGCTTTAATGTGGCGGGCGGCACCATGGCGAAATACTGCAAGCAACATGCTAAAGACGGCATGGTAAACGTCACCACCAAGCGTTGCTCACGTGACGCCTGCTCTAAACGACCTTACTTCAATGTAGAAGGCAGCAAGACGCCGGTTTACTGCAGGCGACATGCTGAAGACGGCATGGTGGACGTTGTGTCTCGGTGTTGCTTGGAAAATGCGTGCTCAAAGATACCCAGCTTTAATGTGGCGGGCAGCACCACGGCGGAATACTGCAAGCAACATGCCGACGACGGAATGGTGGACATCCGCAATAACCGCTGTTCGTACGACTCGTGTATGAAGCGACCGAGCTTTAATTTTGCAAACAGAAAGACGCCAGTGCGCTGCCAGGAGCATGCTAAGGACGACATGGTGAACATTGTGACCAAACGCTGTTCGCACGACTCGTGCATTAGCTTCGCGTACTACAATATTGAGGCCAACATGACGCCGAAATACTGCAAGCAACATGCCGACGAAGGAATGATGCGCGTCCATCCGACGCGTTTTCGCAACGGCCTTCGCGATGAAGGGCTAGCACGGGGTGTACCCACCAATGTTGAGGCAGAAATTCGACAAAATGCCCATTGTGTGGATGATGCGCCTATTACCCCCGAGTCGCCGTATGAGGTGGTGGATAGTCGAAAACGGCCAAAGTTGGAACTCGACGGTAATCAGCCTCCGTTCTGCCTCGAGGACCCTTCGCCCGGGAAAGGGCGTGGGATTCAAGCTGAAGGGGTGGGGCTCAGCAAGAATGTTCCTTGCATCTCATCTTCCCGCGCCCCACCGAGGCATCGTAACGAAACAACTGTTCGAACGGCCACCAAAAAGACCTGCAGGTATATTTCCCAGAAAGTGACTGTCTTACTGGATGTATACGAACCTGGGCAACGTGTAAAGACGGAGGTGGATGTTGACGTTTTGGTGTAGTTTTTCACGGTGATGTTGGCATGCCTGCTGTAATGGTTTTTGCTTTGTCTTCGACCAAACTCAGGCGATCCTTCGGGAAATGGGCGTTAATGCCGGATGTGTTTGACCGGTATATGATTCGTGGTCGATAATTTGTAACTTGCAGCAGAATGCACTCGGCCGGTATGTGACCGTCTCTCAATATGTTAGCTAAAAACGAAATAGTGCACCCCAGTCTGTTCGACTTGTTGTAAAACATCTGAAAGCTGTCAGTCTAGTTGATCCATGACAGAGATTTGTGCACGGATTGAGAACTTACGGCTGCATGCTTATACTGCAACGGAGGCCAAGCCACAAAAACGAGTGGTCAGGTCGTAATTCTTCGCCGTTATATAGCTTTTAGTGTCTCCAAAGCGCAGCTTACACGGCTGTAGCCGTCTGCGGGAGAGGAGCACACCTGCACTTCGGGCAGATTTAGGGCCTGGGTAAGCTAGCCGTAACCCGAACACGCCAACTTAATATGGCAGATCTGAGTCGAAACAGTGAGATACCTTCGATTAAAATAAAATGATTTCAATAGCTCCAGTTAGTTGTTGCTAGTGCTTAAACACCGAACGTCATAAAAGTGGCGTCGAGAGGATACACCAGGTGCGGGTATGCGAGTTGTTTGGCACATAAGAACTGGAACTATGTCAGAGGGGTGTTTTATTCCTTGCATGCGCTTTCGTTGTCCTCCCATGGCGCTTCAAAAACACTTTCAGTTTGTGAACTATCTAGTCCATACTATTTGGGACAAACCGGATTCTTGATAGGTGGTCACTTAATATGTTCAGTAAGGAGTTGCACGCCTGGTGCGAGATATTGATAGAGTGCCGCAAGCAAACGGGTTTCATGCGTGCTGGACTGTGTCGACGTCGCCTATCGTTGTCCTAGTTCGGACGCTCGAACGTCTGCATCGAGGCAGGTTGGTACCGCGTACCTATTATGTCATTATGCGCCCTCATACTTGTCTTATTGGCCCGGCTATGGTCTGTCTGTTGTGTGTAGACGTGTGAATGTGGAGACACAACACGAGAAGACGACATAACATTCCTCTTATTCTCTGTACGTCATATGGAAAACCAAACCCGCGGGTGAAGCGGTTTGTTCACGTACAATGTCATGCAGCCATACTTCCAGCAGCTAAGATATTTTGTCAAACTGTACCTGCGGCTTCAGGCTCGTCGGAGTACTAGGTGGTCGTCACATCTGAGCACGATTCGTGGTCGTATAACTTCCGCTAGTAACTCGCGCAGCACTTTATTCGATGCTTTTTACGTTTTTCAACCTTATGTATTCGTTGATGGACAGTCGTTGTACCTACCCAGCAGCAATCAGCGGCGCCTAGCAGCAGCAGCAGTCAGTAGCTGAACCCAGCAAAGGTAACAGCCAGTAGCAGCAGGCATGAAAGTGACAGCCTTCAGCAGCTATGAAGTTAGTTGTAGCAGCAGCAGCGGAACTACTAAGACAGGGACCGGGCAGCGGCAGGCACCATATCGAGTGTTAGCGAGCAGCTGTCCGCATAGCGATCAACCACCAACAGCAGGCAGCACCAGCAGGCACCAACAAGCAGTAGCAGGCAGGGAAGCCAGAACAGCCCTTAGCATCTAGCTGAACCACCGGAAACATCTCTAATGGGGTCAAACAAACTGGTAGGGACTACACAGATAACACTCCTAGTTTTGGTTATGCGCTTACGTGTGTCCACATAATCCACCGCTGCATAAAACATCGTTATCAATCATTATCGCCACGGTCTTTCGTTAGTCCGCACAAGGAATGTAGGACGATGATTAATCGAAATGTGTGCGGTTGCCTCTGTTGCTTTGCTATGCCCCAGATCGCTGTCAAACGCTACGCGTAAAAGCGCAACAGATTCAAGTTAAAACCCTCTGAAAAATGCCAGATGACGATGACTAGTCAAAGCATGTGCGGTTGTCTCTGTTGCACGCGATTCCCCAATTCACTGCCAGACACGGTGCGTACCGAAGCTAAAACCTCGCAGTTATTTTTGTGTAGCATACCAGAACGGGTTTATGCTTACTAGCGGTGCGGCCACAGCTTCGCCTATGGTGCTAGCCCAACTTCTGCCACACGCTGACTCTATGATCCCGAGCCTATCAGAAATCAGCCAGTGGTGTCGGGGTTTCCACACCTCGCTAGGTGGTATCTACCAGGGGGGTGTCCGCTTTCGTCCCCAAATTATTGGGGTTGTACTTCTATTGAAGGGTTTCATATCCGTGGATGATACATTATTATCCCCGGCCACGGCGGGACACCGGCGTCTTCTCATGGGGCAACTCTAGCCGCGCGCTGGCTCTATGAGCCTCACTCAATCTTAAATCCGCGTGTAGGTTGGGGTTTCCACCACTTGCGGGGCGGTATTAACCCCGGGAAACTTCGTTTCGTCCCGGGGTAGTTGGATGTGCCGATTAACGGAAGGGTTTCTGATCCGGGAATGATACCTTATCATCCCCTGTGGAGGCAACACCTCGGCGTTGTCTCGAGGGGCAACTCTGATCGCGCGATGGGTCAATGAGAGCCAGCCAACCGTTAACCAGCCAGTGGGGTGGGGTTTTCCACAGCTCGCGGGGCGGTGTCGACCCGGGGGGTGTACGTTTTCGTCCCCGAGTTGTTGAAATTGTTATAAAGAAGGATTTATGATCCGGGGATAGTACCTTGTCATCCCCTCGTGTGGCGGGCGACCTCAAAGTTGTCCCGCCGCCCGCCGCGCGCTAGCTCTATAAGCTCAAGCCCATCATTAATCAGCCAGTGGGCCTGGGGTCTCCACACCTCGAGGTTTCGTATCTACCGGGTGATGTCCGATTTCGTCACCGAGTGGTTGGAGTTGAATATGTACAGAAGGGGTTTTTATCCTTGGGAGCTACATTAATATCTCCGGGTGCGGCGGTACCTCGACGTTGTCGCGACAGGCAACTCTCGCTGCGCGCTGTCTTCACGACCCCCACTCGAATGAGCAATTAGCCGATGAGGTCGGGGTTTCCACACCTTGCGGGGCGGTATCCACCCGGGAAAACTCCGTCTCGTCCCCGGGTTATTAAAGTCGTAGATTGACAGAAGGGTTGTTTATCCGTGAATGGTACATTATCATCCCCGCGTGCGGCGGGATCTCGACGTTTTGTCCCGGGGTCGAACTTCGCCGCGCGCTGGTTCCATCAGAGCCAGCCAACCATACATCAGCCGATGGAGGTGGTGTTTTCACACCTTGCGGGCCGGTATCGACCCAGGGGGTGTCTATTTTCGTCCCCGGGCGGATGAAGTTGTAGATGTATGAAAGGGTTTCCGCTCCTGGGACGGGACCTTATCCCGCCCGGGTTTGGACTGGCTCTACGCGCTCCAGCCAACCAGCGATCGGCTGATGGGATTGGGGTTTTCACACCGTACAGGGCGGTGTCGACCCAAGAACATTCGGTTTTTGTCTTCCTTATCCTGCCCGGGTTTAGACTGGCTCTACGCGCTTCAGCCAATCAGCGATCGGCTGATGTGACCGGGGTTTCATCACAGTACGGGGCGGTGTCGACCCAAGCAAAACCGGTTTTGGTCTCCGGCGTCTCGGAGTTGTAGTGATACGGATGGATTTCTGACCCAGGGATGGGGCCCTATCCTCTCCGTCTTTGCACTGGCTCTACGCGCTCCAGCCAATTAACAATCGGCCAAAATGATTGGAGTTTCCACACCGCGCGGGGCGATGGCGACACGGGAGAACTCGGTTTCCGTTCCTAGAGTGTCGGAGTTGTAGAGATATGGAAGGAGGGATGGCACCTTATCCTCACTGGGCGCGGTGGTATGCGGTATTGGGGGTTTGGGGTTTCAACACCGTGTTGGGCGGTATCGTACCGGAAGAGCTCTGGTTTCGTCCCGGATTGTTAAAGTTGGGGATGTGTAGTCTTGTTATGATCCAGGGATAGATCCCTATCGTCCCCAGGTGCCGCTGGCTACATAAGCCTCAGCCATTCAGTGATCAACCGATGGTGGTGGGGTTTTCCACACCTTGCGGGGCGGGGTCGACCCGGGAGACGGCCGTTTTAGTCCCCGGCTGTCGGAGTGCTAAAGAGATGGAGATATTTTTTATCTAGGAATGCGACCTTTTCCTTCCCGGGTGTGGTGGATTCTCGATGGCTCTAATCAGCACCAACTTTCTGGAAGGAGCCAGCGGCCACTAGTTTGGATTTGCCCAACCAATCAACTGCCAAAGTTGAAATTCAAAATTGTATGTCAGGAGCTAGGCTGGCTAGATGGCTGCCTAAACTGCTCCCCGGGATTGTGCTCGTGCTTGTGCCACGGCCACGGCTCGACGCGGGAAGAGACCTGGTGTTCTGCTAGTAGTGCCACCCACCCTCTCTACCCGGGCGGCAAGGTGCGGCTGACTCCGGCTGAAACTCTCGGAGTCGCGATGACATGTTTTGTACTAAAGTAAAGAAAAGCAAAATCACCCTGCTCGGGAATATGAGGACTGTTCAGGTCTAAATATATCGAGGCCAGCTGTCGTTGTATTTATAACGAGACACACAGACGTGTTTTCAAGATTTACTAATGCGGATATTTATGCCCAAACACGGCTTACCTTCTGGACAGAGTGAAACATTTCGGTTTTATCTCTTGCCGTATAATATATACAGTTTTACAAGCCCTACAAAAGGCTTCTACTCCGTACTTCTGTGATACCCATGGTACTATCCGCGGCATCATCCAGGCATTATTTGAGTTGTTATGTTTACATTTAGCAGTTTAGGAGGAAGATTAAACGAGTACGTACGTACTTGGCACGTGTCATATGATAGCTGGTATATACACTACATGTTTTGGGTTTTGTTTTTTCCGTTTGGAAATATAGCTGTGAACGACGTCGAAGCTCATCTCTAATGTCCAATGCTGCTATTCTGTTAGTCTGTCTGTATTTTTAATCGAGCGATCAAGCGGGCTTCGGCCCCGCCAGGGCCCATGGGTAGGGAGGCCGAACGCCCCAACTGGTAGAACACCAACACCAGGTCCCATGCCGCGCCGAGCCTTGGCCGTGGCACATGGCACAAGCACAACCCCGTGGCAGTTCTGACAGCCATCGAGCCAGCCTAGCTGCTGACTTCAAGTTTTGATTTACAATCCTGCTATGCCAGACACCGCAGGCCCCTGCCAAACAATTGGTGCTGGTTGGAGCCATGGACGGTCTACCACACCCAGGCAAGATATGGTACCATTCATGGATCAGAAACACCTCCGTATCACTAGAACGCCGATAACCGGGGACTCAAACGGCGATCCCCCGGGTGAACACAGCCCCGAACGGTATAAAAGTCCCACCTCTAATGGCGGATCACTGATTACCTGAGGCTTTCGGAGCCAGCGGCATCCGGCGACGATAAGGATCCATCCCTGGATCATAGATCCTTTCATGTACTTACAAATCCCACAACCCGGGGACGAAAACGGACATCCCCCAGATCGACACCAACCCGCACGGCATGAAAGTTCCACCTCCATCGGCGGATCACTCGTTAGCGGAGGCTTATCGAGCCAGCGGCACCCGGCGACGATAGAGATTGATGTCCGGCTTATACATCCTTTCACGCACCTAAACATCCAACACCCGGGGACACAAACGGACATCCCCTATGTCGACACCGCCTCCCAAAGTTTGGAAACCCCAATCCTACTGGCTGATTTATGGTTTCCTGGGGCTCATTGAGGCAGCGCACGACCAGAGTTTCCCGTCGATAGTTTGGAGAACGTCGAGATCTCGTCGCACCAGGTGATGATAAGGTACAATGTCCGGATCAGAAACCCTTCCGTTAATATACAACTCCGAAACACCAAGGACGAAACGCATTTCACCAGGGTCGATACCGACCCGCAAGGTGTGAATACCCGAGCCTATTCAGAGGGGCTCATAGAGCCAGCGGTCGTCGAGAGTTGCTCCCTATGGGACGACGTCGATGTCCCGCGGCACTCGGAGATAATAGTTTATCTTCCCCGGATAAGAAGATCCTTCCATATATGTAGAACCCTAGCAACTCGGGAAAACAATCGAACATTCCCCTGGTAGATACCAACCCGCGAGGTGTGGACACCCCGACACCACAGGCTGATTTTTTATGTCTCGGGCTGATAGAGCCAGCCAACGCTTGGCGACAGTTGCCTCTCAGGACAACTCTGAGGTTTCTCGCCGCACGCAGGGATGACAAGTACCAGTCCCGGACCATAAATATTTCCGTGAATCTACAACTCCAACAGGGCGGGGACAAAATCAGGCATATACGGGTCGACACTGACCCGCAAGGTGTGTCGACACCCTTATTCATACTCGTACAGTAATCCGTCCACAACGAAGTCCATTTCATACCGTTTTAAACTAGACAACAGCCCGACAGCGACATGACCACTAGCGTCAGAAAAAGTAGTGTAGGGCCACTTGCCTCCCGATCGCGGCAAAACTTGAATCATAAATAAACGCCATGCTTCCCAAACTTTCCCTTCAAACCCCAACACACGGTCGCTGTTAACCGCAAAACGAAACACGTAGCGGATAGACATATTTTCCCAACCGGGACATTGGCGATCGACTCGGCCTATTTCTCAGCTGAATTGCGATTCAGGTTCGGTGTTGCAACCGCCGTCATCCCCCACGCGCTGATGCATTTATAGCGTCGGATTCACAGAAGCTCGCTAGTAGGAACGAAACCCTATACGTCGACCGGGATTTAGCCTGTTTTCGGTAAAGCTGCCGCTTTGGTATGTTTGGTGCGGTACCTTTAGGCGCTGTCGAGGGGCTCCTTCACCCACAGCGAATTCCCCCGTGGTAGGTCGCGCGACAACTCTGACGATGAGAGCGGGCACCAAACCGCGTACGATTCTAGACCTGTAGTGAAGTTGTTCTGGGTAAATATCAACGCCACATCATCTACCGCGGGCACACGTTTCTTTCAAATATATTCTGGACCAACCGCATGGGTTTCAAACGGAAGTGTGCACAGCACGGGTTTGTGCAAAAACGTATTCGCTTTTTCGAATAGACGGGCACATACAGAAGTGAAACAACTTGGCGCCAGGTTGATATCACAGTTACATTGTTTTTTGTCTGGACTCCCGAAGGACCGGGGACCTGCCCCCTGCGTTCAAGAGTATACCAGACCTACGACACACCAAAGTCGGCAGTACCCACAGCAGTAGCGTAGATAACGCCCGGAAGCATTACCTATAAAAGGTCGCCAACGCAAACCTCTGTCTTTCAAGCTCCCGCCATAGATGGACGTCCGGCGAGGCGCTAAAGTTCCTCGACATCGCCCAATGGATTTTCTTTGTTACTGAGCTGACGGCGTTGCCGTTGTGGTGCCTTGGCATTGAACATCAAGGAGAGAGAAGGTGTCTATGGTTCGTGGGATGTATACCCACGGCTTCAACGCCCACATCCTCTGCGAGGGGGCATCGCACAGGAAATGCGGAGGCGGGTCCCGGTCGAGTTCCAGCCTGGACCGTTTATTAAAATTCATCCCCTCATGCAGTGAGCCTCAAACGGTTTTCGAACTCTCCGAGCTATCGTTCTTATGTGTGGTGTCTGCAGTGGCCTTAACGCTAAATTTTACACGCCGTGCTGGCATATGCAAGCGACGGCGGTTTCAACAGCGCTTTAGACAGACGAACACTATGAATGCATCGGAGTGTTCCATTCAGTACCCCTGAGTCTTGTTTCCTTGGCCATTAGAGGACTCATATTGTATGCAAGAGTCATAGGAGCAGTGTCTGGACCGGGATTTAACGATGTCATCCGTAGCATCCTCCCTGCCGGACTCCATCTTCTCCCAACCCTACAAATTCCGGCCGACCACGTGGTGCAGGACCCATGGGAGCAAACCCTTATTTTATCGTCCACCATGCCCAATGTTCCTTGCAGTAAGCCGGGGGGTTACTACCGTTGACAGTATAGCTCAGGCGGTTTGTGCACAAGGTATGGAAGCAAGTCTTGCTGTGGAAGCTTACCATGCCGCGATCGGCATGTTATATGCTGTATGGTCCAGACTTGTTGCCCCCGGCAAACAAATACGGTTCCTCCGTGCAGGAGGCATGGGAGCGAATGCTTTTGCTGACGTTGATCATGTCGACGTCGGCATACCGGTTGCAATAAGTTGCCGTCCAGCTGCCATTGGCACTGAAGTTAACATGTTTTGAGCAAGTTTCATGTAAGAAAATATAGCCGTTAACATTCACCTTGCCGCTCTCATCACGTTGCTTGCAGAAATATCGGCGTCTTGCTGCCCTCCACGTTGAAGGTAGACCTCTTTGAGCAAATATAATGTGAGCAACACTTAACTCGAGCGTTCACCATTCCATGGTCAGGAGGTGGTGTTGAGTACACCTGCGTTCTTCTTCTCTCAACATTTTTAAAATGGTTGCCTATTGCAGTCGTGATGTGATCAATGGTTACCACGGGCGTTCAGCATGCCGTCTTCAGCATGTTTCTTGTAGTTTTTCACCGTCCTGTCGTCTTCAAAACAAATACTCGAGTACTTTTGACATTGGTCGTGTTAGCAGCCCCCCATTCTCGCTACGAAGGAGGGTCGACGATTTTCCTGAAATATCCCCAGATAGAAGGCTAAGACAGCTGCGACTCACTCCGCCGAGGTATGGACACCTGTCGTTGGTGGTAAAGTCATTAACAGCGAGTGGTTCGTGTCTTGTAGACGGGGATTATCTTGAACTTGGATTGTGTTTTCTCAAACTACGCAGTGATGGAAAGGTGGCCAATGTTTTAAGGCATACCCCGTATGCAACCCTCTAAATGAAAAACAAATGGGAAAAATAATAATATTGTTTCAAACACCGTCGGTACTACGGCCGAGACCACGGTACAGACCGCACAACGTCGAGTTGCGCAGCAAAGCTATTGTATGTCTCTGGCACAGCATCGGGTATCAATGTTTTAAAAATTCTGGGTGGACAGACTGTATCAATCTTGACGGCGGTATTATCCAGCACTTACAGGCTGGTAAGAGGCACTTTTAGGACAGTTGTTCTTGTGATAGTCTGCATTGTAAAGTGTGATATTCTGTACCATGCACGTTGTATTAAAATGTACCTTCCCGTGGTGGGTAGTTATACATTTCATCGTCCATTTCTGATATTGGCGTGGACGGCAATATTATGTGGAAATGTGCGTTAGCTTAAACCCTCACCCGTTGTATAGGCGGCATCACGTTATCATCGCGGAAAACCCGTCATACGATGGTAGACACCCTTTCGTGTAAATCGATTTCTAACAAGACGGAGTTCCTCAACTGAGCGAGACTGTCCAATATTATTTTATTGCCAAATGTATATAAAAAACATACTACTCTTGGGCGGCCTCGGTGATGAGGTTGTTCCTGTGGTTCATAGTTCGAATTTTTTCTCAAGTTAGCTGTTTAGTGGGTTAGACAGCCCCTCGAGTATGGAGCCACATCACAAATATACACCCTCACACCGTAGGATACATCCGAGACCCAGACCTCAGACCGCTTTCACTTCCGCAGCCGTTGGAGCGTATATTGTATACAAAATTTCATCATGTCGAACATAACGCAAAATAATGCCTTGACATCCAAACTATCCCACAATCGATGTCAATAACTCACGGCTAGTTCCGTCATTTGTCGTTATTGGTTAAGTTGTGTCGGAACCACGACGTTAGGGATGTGATACTATTGATCTCTCACATTAAAGGTCTGCCGGTGGGCAAACGTTTTATTGTGGTGATTTTCCCACGGAAAGGTGGGGTATCATAATGGTATCACGTTTGTGGCGGTTCCCAAAAAGACACTGCAAAAACGTATTAAAATATTATCTGAGGCTGGGATTCATATTTCTCACGGGATGCGTAATAATGAGGATTTTGAAAGACGAGGGACCGAAGCGACCGAGAAATATTCAAATACTCCTCTTCCTAATTGGACCCCGTACGTAAGCATACAGGACGAGTTGGTGAAGAAATCTGTTGAAAGCAGCCATTTTTTAATGGTCTTTCACTTGTGTTTCTGTCTGTCTGTCTGTCTGCCTGTCTGTCTGTCTGTCTGTCTGTCTGTCTGTCTGTCTGTCTGTCTGTCTGTCTGT
>JBBMKB010080877.1:0-12500 GCA_037833945.1 Alaria marginata
GTAGAAATAATTGAACGGATGGTGTCAGGGCTAAACCGATGATGGGAGCAGCGAGGGAAGGGGTGTGGGGATGGCAGTATATACCTTATATGTATGCAGTACACACTGAAAGAAAGCATATATACTACAGTGCCTGTCACTGTAATACGCACTATTTATTTCGGCTTGGGGAAAATAGCGGTTATCCACCAGGAAAACTCGGATTTACTCATGGTTTTTCGCATTAGGTTCACGACGATACTGCCCATCTTTGTTGCCAAAATACTAATATGCATAAATAATTATCTGTTGAATTACGGCGAAAAAATCGTTTTTTCCTTTAGGTAACGAAATCGCAAAATCCCTATAGGAAAAAAAGCTAATTGGATTCACGCACGACACCCGAAATCTACTAGCATGGCTATTTCCGTTTTTGCAAGAGAAACAAAACTTTTTCTTTTTTTTTCGAATACACTCATTTTTGACGGCGGCGTAAACATTTGAACATCTGTACACATGGGAACAAATCACTACATATTAGTACGGTTAGGTTAAAAAGAGTACACAGCACCACCGTGTGCTCCACATCGCCAAGTGCGTGGAGAGTCAGGGGGCGTACAACCTGCAGCATATGTACCAGGGACTAAATATGTCAGTGGACTAAATATGTCAGTAGACGGGCATTGTCAAGCCGTCACTCAGTCAAGAGCGCCCGTCAAGGCATTGCGATCCGTCTAGACGAAATGTCCCCTATCCCCGCTAGAAAATCGCCTCTTTACATGTGTGTTAAAACCCCTACTTTAATGTTGGGATGGGATGGGAACAACTGTCGGGCGGGGGACGCGTTCTTCGCTAGAGGTAGAACTTTTTGTTTATTTTTTTTTCTGAACGGTGGGGCTCCTTAACCCAAAATCGTCGGAATGCCACTCTATTTTTGCAATATGTTTTTTTTGTATGGATGGGCCACGGGTTTGGTATTCGGATTGCACTTTCAGTTTGCTCAAAACCATTTTTTCGGTGAGGGTATAGAGCTCCTCACGTGAGGAGCTTCAGAAACAATATGGTGAACCTCTATCGTGGAGTGTGTCAGGAGACATTCGGGACGGGAACAAGGCACCTCCTGGCGGGATGGTAATCACTGGGAACGCACTTACGGCGGGATGGTAGACGGTGGGAACAGAAACCAACGACGGGAACGGTCGGGAAATCGCGGTCGCGAACGAAGTATCCTGCCGTCTCCCGTTCCCATCCCGTACCGTTCTCATCCCGACTACTTTTTCCCGGCCCGACCTTTCCCGCGCGGATCCCTAAATTTTTGTGCTGCTGGCTGCTGCGTGCCAGCACCGGAGCACCAGCACAGCGGCAGCAGGAGGCAAAACTAGACAGCCTGCAGCCAGTAAGCAGAAACATCAAACCACCATGAAAGCTTGTTCCCCAAGTTTTCCTTTTACTCCTCCTGTTGCCCGCCCTGCCCCCATTCCCTTGGTCGCGTTTCCTTCCACTCCTCCTGTTACCCCGTCTGCCCCCATTCGCTTGGGCATCACCCACGGCAGAATCGCGGCGCTACCGACTCAGCTGTGCCTCATCCTCCTGCCTCTTTACCATGAACCGTTCGGCTGCCGTAAGGATCCCACGGTACCACTTGCCCGCCTTTTTTGCTGCAGTACCCCATTGCGCGTTCTCAACTCCAAACACCAAAGGGGATTGTTCCGTTGATCTTTCGGTGGCTCGAAACTCCCGAAGATCTTCGGCTATGCATCTACTCCAAGTCTTAAACTGTCCGCTAGGTCTCGGATTCTCCCCGCCAGCCATCGTCCCGAACATTACCCGACTGGGGAATCGCTCTTTGTATTGCCGCGCGACTGCCACCGCAGAAAAGAGTCGCCGTTTACGGATGGTTATTTCGATGCTCTCGCATCGTTTCACGAAGTCGGGTAAAGGGCCTTCTCGTACGAGAGGGTGGCGAAGTCGGTACGAAGTCGACGCTGGAAGCCAACGGCGCTGGAAGCCATTGCCTGCAAGCCAATGGCTCGCAAGAGGACTCGGTGGTAAGCCGTTCGAACCTTGGCAAAGGGTTCCGCTCTGAAAGTCCATGTCACGCACCCGTCCAGCAGGGTCTTAATGACCTCGGTTTTCAGCATTCGGACTTTCAGGCTAAGCTGGGAGACTAGGTATACAAACAGGGTCGCCTGTTTATACCTTTGGCCTGCTGCTTCGATGACGACCGGTGGGGCGAGGGTTAAATGGTCTGGTGTTCGCAGGAGCGTTGTCTCCCGTCGTTTTTTTCGATACCGTGAAGAGTGCTGCTTCGAAGACAGTCACGATGACTGTCGTCATTTGAGCAAGTCCTTTACCCGACTTCGTGACAATCCCTGCGTCATCGGCGTACAACATGCCCCATACAGCCCTTCGCACGCATGCCAACGGCTCCTGCTCCTGTATTCTGACTACTGCGGCATCTCTGAGCTGAACCAAATCCCTGACGATGGCTTTGTCTATGCTGAAGCGTACCAGTACAACGTGTGACGCAGCAGCGAAGAACAGGTTCAACAGCAATGGTAATAGCACACAGCCTTGCCGCAGCCCCTGCGTGAAACGCATTGCCGCATGGTCTATCACCTGCTGCGAGGAGATTCTGACGACAGTGGTGCCTATAGCGCCATCATTGCCCCTGTACCCAATACAAACCGAAAGTAAAAAAGTAAAGCAAGCAAAATACAGCTACAAGCAGATGAATAGGGTTGGTAATCAACAAAAGTAATTATGATTAATCACGTAAACCATGATTATTTGCAACCATGATCAGATTTATTTTCCGTTGATTATTTGATTATTGTAGCTGTATGGTTTTTAGCATGGCATACTGAAACGCCATACGAATAAATGGTACGGTTTCTTGTATGGGATACCTGAACGTCGCACAAAGTATATGGGCTTTAGAATGCCCAATAAAAATGTACACAAAGAAAGAGTTTATACATTTGAAGGTACGAATGAATCGTAAGGGTTTCAGCATCACCACACTAATTAGTCGCAGGAAAATATACAGAAAAATGATAGTATGCCATACTAAGCGCAATAGAAGCAAGATAATCAAATGATCATGAATTAATAAGAACACAACGGCTAAGTATTCAATAATCGAAGCAAACCCGTTTCTTCGTTGGTTACCAATCCTGCTGATGACAGCGATATGATAGGAACCGAAAATCGAAGCGACACGCTTGTTATAGGGAAAACAAACCTCCCAGCTGACGTATTTGATGCCAGGGTAAAATATTTATAACATAATCGTTGAACATAAACTGTACAATGGGGGGTTGGCCGCGGCGGGCTGACGCCCGCCTGCCGCTTCGCGCATGCCCGTAAGGTAGAAAGAATAAGATGAGACGGATAATAAAAGCGACATACTATACTGCAAAGGGGTGCACGATGTTGTATTAAATCAGTTCATAGTATCGGACTTATTAAGTTGTTGAGTAAGTGGGCTACTTTATTCAAGCGACCTCGCTGCGGCGGGCTGACGCCCCTCTTCGGCTCCGCGCATTCTCGTGATTGGCAGAAGATGCAGTACGTAAGCGAGCCAGGCCGTGAATGCGGCAGAGTATACTGCCAAGAGTAGGATAATAAACGAAACATCTTCGAGCGAAAAGAAAAAAAACGCTGAAAAGCAACAAACCAAAGCTCGCCATCTGACACAATGTGTAGCGTACAAAAAACGTCAAGCAAAAAAAACACAACAATTGCCCACTCGGAAGCAACACGAAGAAGGAAAGCCGACTGAAATGCTTCGAAGGGCATCACCAGCTATCGCTCTCATCGCGTTCGTATTCTGCTGTGTTTCCCTCTTGTAGGCCTACATGAAGAAAGTGGTACTCGTTCGTACAATAGCAGTATTATTACTCGTTCGTACAGCAGCAGCAGCACTTCTGCGAATGCTCGTTTGAATCCATACGCTCGCTCGTACCCTGGTACGTCGTATACTCCCTACCTGATGGTACGCGTTACAAACATACAATCCAGTACCAACAAAAAATAGCAAGCTGCACTGATAATAACAGCAGCAGTAGAGCATATGCGGAAGACAGGACAGTTGTATCACATCATATTCTCGCGACTATGTCAATACAGCATTTCTCTCACTATACTGTTTTTTTCGCCCCAAATGAAAAAAGTACCTGGTACATTTTTCAAGCAAAAAAAACTAATGAAAAAACAAGTGGCCACGGCGAGGATTGAACCAAGGACCTCTGAATTTCCCGGGTTCAAAAGTAGATTTTGGCCTACTTTCGAATGACAACTACGTTTGACTCAGGGCACTGTACGAGCGCGGTCAAGGCGCCCCCAGCGCAGAAGGGCTAGGGAAGCACGATGACGGAGTTTCGCGCCGAGTGGATCATCAAAAGTTAATACGACAAACGCAAAACAATACGTCTAAGAAAAGCTAAGGAGCGCCGAGGGCGAAGCGCCCACATTAAGATATATCTATATTTATAGCAAATGTCGTCGAACTACCGAGCGACAAGGTCGAGGGACCCACCGGTCGGTCGATGGACCGAGCGACGGCGCTTGATCGGTCGATCGAGCGACGAGGTCGAGCGACCCACCGGTCGGTCGATCGACTGAGCGCGGCGCTCGATCGGTCGACCGAGTGACGAGGTCGAACGACCCAGCGGTCGGTCGATCGGCCGCGTGTTCGTGGTCGACCAATCGAGCGCGCGATGCGAAGGAGCGCGCAGGTGATTACGATGATCGCACTTCTCGACAATGTAACTAATAACCGCTCCTTCCTCGCTGCTGTATGGCGTAGTAGATACTACATACAGGCACACACACGCACGCGTGATGGACCGAGAACTAATTGTAACTATAATCGCTCCTTCTTGCTGTGTGACGTACACACCACCACCAGTAGTTACTGCAGCGGTACATATACATACATACAGCATGCAGTTAAAAGTAGGTATCGGTACGTTCAGCAAGCAAGCACACAACACACACATACATACATATATATCTACCGATGCGAAGGAGCGGGCGGACGACTGTGACGATCGCACTTGTTGACAATGCCACCAATAACTGCTCCTTCCTCGCTCGTGTATGGCTTAGTAAGGACTGATTGCTACCAACTATACCCCTTTCTTCTGTGTGACGTACACACCACCACCAGTAGTAGGTACGGGCACGTACGTACAGCGGGAAGTATTTCCGGCAGCTGTACATACAATATGTCTTACAGCAAGTAGTAGAAAGTAGGTACCGGTACGCACAGCAAGAGAAAACACACCACAAACAAACACATGCATACCTTGTACATGCACAACGAAAAGCACACACAGATGTCACACAACACACGACCGACCGGCGCGCGTTCAATCAACCGATCAAGGCGGCGACGCGATGGAGCGGGCTGACGATCGGAACGATTGCCTTTTATTCTTAGTTGTTGCATTATCATGGAAACGGGCACGTATACAACGTAAAGCAGTCAGTAGGTACATCAACGATACAGCAGAGTACGACGTACCGGTACGTAGTACACAGCAGCAGCAGTATATTACCGGTAGTAAGCAGTATGGACTACTACAGCAGCAGCAACGTATGTTCAGCGGGCAGCAGTTACAACAGCAGCGGTACATATATATAGACAGCAAAAAAAGCTGATCGCACTTTTTGACAACGCAATTCATAACCGCTTCTTTCTTGCTGTTGAATATTGGAAGTACTACAGGCACACACACACGCGCGCGATGATCCGAGCGAGCCAGAAGTAATTGTTACTATAACCGCTCCTTCCTACTGTGTGACGTACACACACCCCACCACCAGTTAGTAGGTAGTAGGTACGGGCACGGACGTACAGCGGGCAGCAGTTTATTACACTAGCCGCGGTACATACAACAACAGCAAAACAAGTACGAGAAGTAGAGGTACCGGTACGTACGTACAGCAAGCAAGCACTCAGCAAACACGCATACATACCTCGTACATACACAAAAAAAGGCACAAATACGACACACAACAAAAGGCCGACCGGTCCGTGCGCGATCAACAGATCGAGCCGGCGATGCGAGGGAGCTGGCGAACGATCGCGACGATTGCATTTATTTCTTGACAGTGTAACGAACAGATCCTTCCTTCTCGCTGTTTGTTGTACACACCACACACAGTAGTAGTAGTAGCATAGTAGTAGTGTTGTAGTAGTAGTAGTAGGAGTAGTAGTAGTATAGTAGTAGTAGTAGTAGTAGAAGTAGTAGTTGTAGTAGTAGTAGTAGTAGGAGTATAGTAGTAGTAGTAGTAGTAGTAGTAGTAGTAGTAGTAGTATAAATAGTTGTAGAAATAGTGTAAAGTAACTGGGCCACGATCCACACCCTGTAACGCGATCCACTGATTGATGAGGTAAATTGACACACTATGTGCCGGTATTCACGCGGAACCCTTGTAGCAGACAAAACAACACAAAACAAAACAGGGCTGGCCACCACACAGAGGTACGAACACAGGCTGTCATCCACGTACCAACCCACCCGCCACCCCCCGACACTCACTCACCCATCCATGCACCCACCCACCCACGCACCAACCCATCGACACACCCACTGGCAGTATACAGCAGCACAGCAGTATACACGACATCATCACCACCGAGCGGGCTATATGCCTAGGGGCCAAGCACGGTTTCCATTTTTCGGTGTTTTTGTTTTGAATTTTGCATTTGAACGGCTCTATCTCGCCCAATTTTAGGTCGATTCCGATTTCCCCCGAAGTTCTGGGGATTCATTTTTTGTTTTTTTTTAGACTCTTCAAAAATGTATATATTGATTATCTCGAAATTAGTATAGAATAGTTATTATATTTTTAGTTAATGTTGGAATAATAAGAGTAAGGTTGTCACTGGGAACAGCGTGCAAACCTGCTAAAATCGATTGTTTTACGCGACCCCTGGCCCCGTTCGTTTGAAACACGCCAAAAAATAAAAAGTGGATCGTACAGCTATTGGACGGAAACATAACGAACGATTGATTATCATGTTCTCGGCCCAACGGTTCTTATATTCCGGCCACGCCTGATGTCTCGCATGACGACAATTTTCTTCCACAGCCTCGCACCAGGCACCCCTTCCCAAGCCGCCCTCTATCGGCAGACGCGCGCCAAGTCGCGACGGGAGTTGGCAGCCCCGAATCCTTACAGTCGAGGAGAACCGTTATCCCGGGCGCTTTCTGCATGCGCACGCGATTGCAGCTCGCTAGCACGGTGCTAGAGGATGCCAACCAAATATTGCGAATGTGGCGTCCTTGCCTTTGTGGGCGGGTATGTAAGGGTCGTTTTTTTGCATGTCTGAACGACTTGTTGCCTATACACTTGGAAAAAAACGGCATCTGAACGCAACCTGTCTCCGTTTCTGCGCGAGGAAGGCCCGTCTTTGCCCCCTGCTCACCTCCGCGAGCTCGCCCCGAGTAGGCGCCGGGCCGGCCGCCTCGCCCCTTCCTCGAGCCCCTCTACACGCCAGGGTGCGCCGGAGCCCGCGTCGGCCTCCCGCTCGCCCGATTTCATGGCTCTAAGCCCGGGGGCTGCACCTCGACCCCGTGGTCCCCCGCCCACTCTAGTTCCGAGTGAAACGCGATTTGGTACGCGCCTTGCCGTCCCGACCGCTTGACCGCCGCGGGCCCGCGCGGCTCGAGACCAGGCGCTCCTCCTTGTGGGCGCCCGGCCCCTCAAGCCCACGCCGAAACCCGGGTCCGAAACGACCCCAGGCGGCCAACCCGACGGATAACGACGACAACAGACAACAGACAACAGACACCTACAGACAACTTTCTGTTTTATGTATAGAGATACCACCGGGTACCAGTACTTTCAGGTATTGGCATTCCATCTAGATACTCCAGGCAATAGTAGGTACTCAGTAATTCTCCGCTTTGAGTACTCCGGGTATTGACAAGTGCCTAGTAAACCTTAGCTTGGAGTACTCGAGGAATGGAAAGGTAGCCAGTAAGGTCGAGGTTAGAGTACTTGAGTTATTTGCGGGTACTCAGTACTTTCGAGCTTTACGTGGGTTAAGTACTGCCAGGCACTCAGTTTGTTTCAGGTTGAAGTTCTCCAGGTACCGGCAGGAACTCACTTGCTTCAGCTTCAAGTTTTTCAGGAACTGGCCAGGTTTAAGTACTATTCAGTTTTAAGTACTCAAAGTGCTGGTAGGTACTTACCTCCATCGTGATATCGTCCAGGTACAGGCAGGTACTCAGTACTCTTCAGCTTCATGTACTCCAGGTACTGGCGGGTATGCAGTGCTTTGATCTTCAAGTTCTCCAAGTATTGCGGAAACTAAGCATGGTTCAGCTTTAAGTAATCCAGGTACTGGCGCGTATTTTTAGGTTCAGCTCGCGGAACTCCAGGTACGGACAGGTACTCAGTACTTTCCATCTTAAAATACCCCCGGCATTGGCAGGTACTAAGTTGTTTTTAGGTTAGATTGCTGTGGTGCTAATGGCTTTGGTGCTGGTGTTGAGCTACATATAGAAAACACAGCTCGTTCCGTTTGCAGAAGGTGGTCGACCTTTGACACCACCAACGTAACTCGTGCTGCTGTTAGTTGCTCGTGCTGCTGTTAGTTGCCCTCGACGGGGTTGGAGTTAGTCGCTTGTACGCCTGGTTCTGGTATTGGCGCCTCACACCGGCTGATGGCCAGACTGCGTAGGGACCCTAAATCCCAGTTGGCAATCGGTACGTCTTACGATTGCCTGGGCCAGAGACCTGAGGTTTTATTTTGCCCGACGAACTGCTAACGTTGTATGTTTTGTTGAGAGGACGAAAATAAAACAGTAGTATATACCAGTAAGAGTATGTCCTGCGGTATCCTTAACGTTAAGACAAGTAACAGACTTGAGAGGGTTCTAGGTAGTTGAGGTATTGGCAGGTACTCAGTCATTTTTTGCTTCAAGTGTTGTAGGTACTCGTGGGTACTCGATAAGGATCAGCTCGAGGTACTCCTGGCACTGGCAGCTTCTCGATAGTAATCAGCTTGACGTATGTTATGTACTTGTAAGCTCTCAATACTTCTTCGATTTTAGTACTTCAGGTACTGGCAGGTACTCAGTACTTATCAGTTAGGAGTACTCCAGGTACTGGTAGGTACTATTAATAGTCAGTTTAGGTTGACGTATTCCAGGTACGGGCGCGTCCTCAGTACGTTTCAGTGTTCTCCTGGAACTTGAAGCTACTCAGTATTATCAACTAGTCGTACCCTTGGTACTGGCGGGTATTCTGAACTTTTCAGTTTGAAGTACGCCAGGTCCTGAGAGGTGCTCGAAAACGTTTAGCTTTGAGTTATCCAGGCACTGGCAAGTCCTGGCACGTACTGGCAGGTACTGGCAAGTTTTGGCATGTACTGGCAGGTACTGGCAAGTTCTGGAATGTACTGGCAGGTACTGGCAGGTACTGGCAGGTCCTGACATGTACTGGCAGGTACCGGCGGGTGCTGGCAGGCAACGGCAGGTATTGGCAGTTACTCAGTTCTAACCGTTATCAAGAACCCCAGCTACCGGCAGTTATCCAGTACTGTCCAGCAATCGATGCTGCACGTACCGGCAGGTACTCATTATCTTCCGGCTTTTGGTACTCCAGGCGCTGAGTCATTAGAAATGACTGGTACCACACAGCAGCAAGTATTGGTACAGGTACCCTCACGCGTGTTGAGCATAGTGATAACTCAATAATAATGGCAAGATATGCATTTAACTTGTCTGGCTGTTGTGTGTTTGCCTTGGCTTTGCACACGAACGTATTGTGGTTTACTTGCGAGGTCTTATACGACAACGAGTGGTACTTATATAGTCGTGTGTCACCGTGATCGTTGTACTCGTCTAGTATTCACAACAAGAGCGACGGTCGCGCGAGCGACAGAGCGACAGCGCGATCGACGAAGGCGGCCCAATGCCGCCCAACAAACTACCGACCGACGACATCGATAACCGGAACCGGCGAGCGAAGGCGACGACGTGACAAGCGGCGCGACGTCGGACCGAGCGAAGGTCGCGCGAGCGACGGCGCTAGCGACGATGGCGGGCATAGGCCGCCCAACGAACTACTGAGCGACGTGGTCGATCGACCCACCGGTCGGTCGATCGACCGAGCGACGGCGCTCGGTCCGTCGACCGAGCAACGATATCGAACGACCCAGCGGTCGGTCGGTCGGCCGCGTGTTCGTGTTCGGCCAATCGAATGAATGAACGTTGCGAAGGATTGGGCGGACGACTTCGACGATCGCACTTCTCGGGAAGAGTGTAACTACTGTAATAATCGCTCCTTCCTCGCTGCTGTATGGCGTCGTAAGTACTACGGGCACAAACACACGCACGCGATGGACCGAGCGAGCGAGAACTGATGTAACTATAATAACCGCTCCTTTCTGCTGTGTGACGTTCACACCAGTAGGTAAGGGCACGTACACACAGTAGGCCGTAGTAACAGCAGCGGTACATACACCTAGAGCAAGCACTGAAAAGTAGATACCGGTCGGTACGTACATCAAGGAAGCACACAACAAACACACACATGCATATAGCGATGCGAATGAGCGGGCGGACGTTTGCGACAATCGCACTTGTTGATAATGCAACTGAAAATGGCTCCTTCCTTGCTGCTGCATGGCGTATTAAAGACTTCAGGCACAAACACACGCACGCGATGAACCGAGCGAGCGAGAACTGATGTAATTATAACCGCTCCTTTCTGTTGTGTGACGTTCACACCAGTAGGTACGAGCACGTACGTAGAGTGGGTCGTAGTTACAGCAGCGGTACATATATATAACAGCAAGCACTACAAAGTAGGTACCGGTCGGTACGTACATCAAGGAAGCACACAACAAACACATCCATACATAAAGCGATGCGAATGAGCGGGCGGACGTGTGCGTCGATCGCACTTGTTGACAAGGCAACTAAACACCGCTCCTTCCTCGCTGCTGCATGGCGTACTAAGTACTACAGGTACACACACACGCGCGCGATGGACCCAACGAGCGAGAACTTGTTGTAACTGTAACCGCTCTTTTGTGCTGTGTGACGTACACACCCCCATTGGTAGTGGTAGTAGGTACGGGCACGTACGTACAGTGGGCAGCAGTTCCAGCAGCGGTACACACAATTTCATACAGTAAGCGAGTCATCCCACGGTAGGGGTTGCACTTTTTGGGGTAAAATGTTCCTGACCGGTTGAGCTCCTAAGGCGAGGAACTACCGGTTGGTATATGGTCATCTTACGAGTGCCTTTGTTTTAGGACTAGCCGATAGAAATGTTCATTGGGTTGCGCGAACGAAAATCTTGGAAGCCATGTTTCGGGTTAGATATTGAGCTCCTCATGTCAGGAGCTCAGGGACTTCTTGCTGCACCCCTACCGTGGGATGGCTCAAGCAGTAGAAATTATGTAACGGTACGCACAGCAAGCAAAAGCACACAACAAACACACACATACATATATTTCACATACACAAAGAAAGGCACACAGACGACACACAGCACACGGCCGACCGGCACGAGCGCGATCGACGCTTTCCTTGTTGCTGCATGGCGTATTCGGGAGTACAGGTACACACACACACGCGCGATGAACCGAACGACCGAGGACTGGTTGTAACTAGAACCGCTATTTTGTGTTGTGTGGCGTACACACCACCACCAGTAGTAGTAGTAGTTACCGGCACGTATGTACAGTGGTCAGCAGTTCCACCGGCGGTACACACAATGTCATACAGCGAGCAGTAGAAAGAAGGTACGCACAACAAGCGAAAGCACACAACAAACACACATGCATACCTTGCACATACACAAAGAAAGGCACACAGAGACGATACACAACACACGGCCGCCCGGCGCGCGCGCGATCGACCGATGGAGCCGGCGATGCGAGGGAGCGGCGGACGATCGGGCCGATTGCATTTATTTCTTGACAATCTAACGAGCAGCTCCATCCTTTTTGCTGTGTGTTGTACACACCGGTTACTGTAGTGTAGCATAGTTGTTGTTGTATAATCATAGGAACGGGCACGTGTAGAAATACGTTAAAACAGTCAGTACGTACAGCAGCGGTACGGTAAGAAGTAGGTACCGTTACGCACGTACACAGTAGCAGCAGTACAATACGGGTAGCAAGCAGCAGGTACCACTACCGCAGCAGTAGCAATGTACGTTAAGCGGGCAGCAGTTACAACAACAGCAGCGTACATACATACAGACTGCTCTTTTGTGCTGTGTGACGTACACACCACCACCAGTAGTAGTAGTAGGTACGGGCACGTACGTACAGGGGGCAGTAGTTCCACCAGCGGTACACACAATGTCATACAGCAAGCATTAGAAAGAAGGTACCGGTACGTACAGCAAGCAAAATTACACAACAAACACACACATATATACCTTGTACATATACAAAGAAAGGCACACAAAACACGGCCGACCGGCGCGCGCGCGATCGACGCTGCCGACCGACCCCACTGGTTGATCTATCTACCACTCTA
>JBBMKB010080888.1:0-11858 GCA_037833945.1 Alaria marginata
CGGATAGCCGCGATGATGGCCGCGGACAGCCGCGGTGATGCCCGCGGATATCCGTGAAAAAGTCAAATAATGTACATATCTCAGTCTTTGTCCGCGTTCTCTACCACTGTCTGTAACCGTAGTTCTCTCGCGTTGTCGTACGATCGTTCCGTCGTGTGGTCGCCTGTCTCGCTCTGTCCGACACGGCCATGCCATGCCGCTGCTGCTGTGCTGCTATGCTCTGCCGCTGCTGCCGCATGTAGCTAACATTCACGATGATCTATGTTTGTTTGTAAAAAGCAAGAGTCGTGCTTGCGCTCTGTGTTCAGCGTTTTCCGCGTTCATTTTACAGTGTAGCTACCGTTCATCAGGTAGATACTACTGCGTGCAATACATCTCTTGCTATCGTTCGGTCGTGCCGCCGCCTGGTCGTCCTTGCCCTCTGACCGACACCGCCATCCCACTGCAGTTGATGCTCTGTCCGACACCGACATATGCCCTGCCGCTGCTTCTGTGTTGTTGTCGTCTGTTGTATGTATGAATGTGCTATCACATACCAGGTACCAGGTACCTGGTGGTAGCGCGGATATCATACGTAGCGGTAAAACATTCCCTACTGTTGTTGTGTTGTGCAGTATGAGCTGTCCGTGCGAGGTCCGTGCGATATATGTTACGTGCTTCTCTCTCTGTCGTTCGGTCAAACCGCCGACTGACCGTCCTGTCCGACACCGCCATCCCGCTGCAGTTGATGCTGTGCTCGCTGTGGTGCTGCTGCTGCTGTTGCTGCTCCTGTTGTTGTCGGTTGTCGGTCGTTCTGCCAAAACGCGGCGGAATTGTTGGATAAAACAATAAAAGGTATACCGTTTTATGGCTAAAACACAACTATAAAATGCGGCGAAATCACTTTTCGTAGAACCCTGGCATGCGTTCTCCTCAGGGGACACGTCATGTATCACACGGGGCACCAGGCGAGCGTCACACTGCACTGTACGTGGTCGTTGTAGCAACCCAACCAGTACACCGGCAGCAGCAAAGCACAGCCACCCAGCGCCCCAAGGTGGCAGGGGTAACACCTCCTCCTTGCTAGTATGGATCGGCACAAGAGAGACGCGAACAAGGTGCGAGCCCCGACGAGTTATATACTGGGATCACCAAAACTCTGCTGTGTCTTCGTGTTTTTGTGGCTCGTGTTCCTTCTCCTGTCCCCTCTGTCGTACTCCTAGATAATTAGTCCCTCTATAGCGCTGGTTAAGTAGTGCTGATTTCCCTCTGTAGTGCCTGTCAAATCGCTTGTCCATATTATAGTGGCCTGTTCTGAGTAGTGCTGGTTTCCGATATAGTACCGGTATTTCCGGCTGGCACATACAGGCACTATAAAAGAAGGACCACTGAGTAAAAGTACCTGAACGTCTCTACAGCGTCGTGTACCGCAGGCTAGAACAACCACCAGTCGGCTATACATATAGGACATCAAATCCTATGCCCCATGCGACGCCGCCTTATATATAGTTGCATAGTCTACCCTTCGGTGTGTGCAGAAGATCTCTGCTGCCTGATGTGCATCCTGCTTTCACAGCTCTGTTTTCACGCTGCAGACAAGGACACGAAGTCGTGTGTCCATGTGTCGTGTGCCGTACAGGCCAGTCGACTCGAAATGTTGAAATGTGTCACGGTGGCGGAAGCACAGGGCATTTGTAAGGAACCTTCCCCAACGGAACAATAGCTTTACACGACCACCATCAATGCGCTCAGACACCTTGCCGACCAGAGCTGGCTAACGTCTCACGTCCATCCAATGCAAGTCAGTAGTAGACAGCAGACAGTGAGATTCCCCTCCGTAAGAGGTGCTGCGAGCGCTATTATTGATTGTGCCTCCATTCCGCTGCTTTCTGGTGAAGGGGGGGGTCTCGCCGATGTTCTTCTTTTCCTTAATGTAGCACTTTGTTCGTAAATATAAGGACTATTTTTTCTCACATGTTAATAACAAAATGGTTCTTATATTTAAGGACATGCTTTGGTATATTTATTTGAAAGTTTGCCCGGAGCTTCGTTGAAAAGTTTTCGGCAAAAAAAAACAAGAACAAAAAAAATAAGGACACCTGCTGTGGTCCAGATCCCAGCATCCCAACACACACAGAACACGGACGACGGACGACACGTCGTGCTCGAGCGGGACGAGGGGGGGAGACAAAGAACAAAGCAAGGAGAGAGAAATAGAAAGAGGCAGCATTTCATACTTCAATAGTAGCACTTCATCTTCATGCATTGAAATCAGCAGCTGGAAATCAGTTGAAATCGTTCCGGAGTCCGGAGTGTCTCCCTGCTGCTCCCCCGCAGTGCACCATGGGCCATGACTCAAAGAGAGGGTTAAGTCATACCTTGGTAGCCCATGGCAGTCCACCACTACTACAGCAGTACGTGACGACGCCAGTTAATAATCTCTTATTTCTGGCCAGGCTGGAATTCCTATGTAAGGCAGGGTGTGTCATACACAATTTTCAGTTCCAAAGAGGCCCTGTTTTCTTATTTTTTTCCAAAACATGAGCCTGAAATTCTTATTTGTCAGGGTCTTAACATATGTTGTGTGCTGTACGTACAGTACGTATGATAGTTGCGGAAAGTACAGGATACCTGGTATTAACAAAGAGGTGTAATATACTCGTGCTCGTATCATACGTAAATACTTTGAAGTATGATAATAAGAAACATAAACTGACTCAGGCTGGATTTCCTATCTTGGAGAGGGTGAGGTCTACACTTACACTATTAATAGTGTCATGGCTCTCGGATTTCTTATATTTCTGTAAATATCTGCTTTTCTTAGTTATACCCTCTTTCGTACCAGGTAATACTGCAGAAAATACTGCAGGTATTAAACTAGACTACCATATCAATATTAATAGTATTAACAGTATCATAGTATCATACTCTTATCAATAATATCATTTCTGCCAAAAAAAAGAAAACGAAAAACGAAAAACCAACGACAGCAACAGAGGTGTTTGGCTTTTCCGTTGAGTTATCAAAAAGTTATTGACGACCAGGCTTGGCTCTCCGACTCGGCATGTCTCTCGGATAAAGGAACATCGACCAGAGTTCTTGTTCTTGGTATGCAGCAAGCAGACACATCAAGTTGTATCGTTATTGTTCAATTGTTCATTGTTCTCTATTAATAATATTAATAGGATAAAGCACGGAAGTCTGAAATCGGGGAATTTGCGGCGAAAGGTTGCCTGGCATATATTATACCTGGTATACTTTTTTACTGCGTTTTACATTCAACGTGAAACGTAGAGGAGCTTCTTCTGCGACGTACAGCGTAGAGCAGTACAGGACACCTACAGTATTTTCGGGCGGATTCGAACGACCTGTTGCACTTTGCGTGACGTTTCTGTCCGTCGATTTGTATCATATATTAATAGCTAATTTTATGAGCTTGATAAACTTTACCTTTTCCCTCTGCTAGGGGTATGTTTGCTTCTGCGGCTGCTGTTCAGAGTACATGCCAGTATAGACTACAGTACTGTAGTACAGTACCTTATCTGAATGCTTGTGCATTCTATAGCACTGCCTGCAGTATCTGGTATTATCCACTGCTGCTCTGCATTGCGATCTTGTTTCTACCATTGTCCCAAAAACTCTCGTCTATTATTAATAGCAATTGCTGTGAGTGTGTGTGCTTCTGCTGCTGGTGTGCAGAGTACACCAGTTCTTGGCGGTAGAGTACCGATACCTTATCTGAATTATTGGCGATACGGTTACTCTGTCTGCTATCTGTTCACGCTCGTACTCTCACTCCAATATCATACTGTTCTGTACGATGCGATCTTGGTTTTAACATTTTCCCACGTGAAAAAAACTCGAATATTTCGCAGAGACGTTTGTGCTTGACAACGACGACAACACCGCCCTCGGCACCGCAGACTCATTCGGTCGCCAACGCCGCCGCCATGGATGGAGCAATGGAGCTCGACGGGTCTGCTGTGATTCCCACTGTTGCCGCCGACCCCCGGTTGGTCGAGGCGATGGCTTTTGTCCTGGGGCAACTTCAAACGTGAGTGGTATAAGTGTTGTTGGTGTTGGTGGCGGTGGTGGGGGGTGGGGGGGGGGGTGTTGGTATTGGTGGTGGTGGTGATGGCGTTGGTGTTGGTAGTGTTGTTGATGTTGGTGGCGGTGGTGGGGGGTGGGGGTGTTGGCATTGGTGGTGGTGGTGGTGATGGCTTTGGTGTTGGTAGTGTTGTTGTTGTTGTTGGTGATGGTGTTGTTGGTGTTGGTGCTGTTGTTAGACAACGACACTTGTTCTGGGGCAGCTTCAAACGTGAGCAGTGAACGTGTCGGTGTTGGCGGTGGTGTTGGGGGCGGTGGTGGTGTTTGTGCTGGTGTTGGTGTTGTTGGTGGTGTTGGTTAATGTTGAGTTTGGTAGGGGTGTTGGTGGTGTTGTTGTTGGACGATGGCGCGTGTCCTGGGGCAGCTTCAAACGTGAGTCCGTTTCCGTGTTGTCGTTGCTGCTGTTGTTGGTGTTGGTGTTTCGCAATGCTGTTGGCTTTTTGGTGGTTTTGTTAATTGTATTGTTGGTGTTGGCAATGGTGATGTCGGTGTTGGTAATGGTGTTGTTGTTGGTGCTGGTGGTGGTGTCGTTGTTGTTGTTGGTGTTGGTGTTTTTGCTGTTCTCACATTAACCCACCGCCTTCACCTAGTACGTGGTCACAGGACAGGTTCCAATCACTCTGGCGTGGAAGAGTACCCCCCTTTCCGTGTTGAGTGTCGACCTCTACCATCGGCGACAGCATACAGTAATAATAGCGCCATTCCTAGCCCTTTCCCAGCAGAGGGTTGCCTCAGACTCTATTGCGTGCCTTACTTCGGCATTTTACCAAAGTAACGCCGTTATACATAAGTAAAGCCAGGGTTCGGCCCCACAGGCTTTATGTATGATACCAGGTACCAGGGTATCAGATAAAATATAGTAGAGCTGTCGCTAGGAGTTCGCGCAGCAGGATATTTCTAGCTGCCGTCAACTTGTGTGCGTTGATCGTCGGCGGACGCTCTATTATTATTAGGAAACTCAAAAACTGTCCCTGGTTTTGGCGTCGTAAAATGTCCTATTTAAATGCCCCTATTTTTGGCGTCGTCAGTTTTTGACGTCGTAAACTGTCCCTATTGTTGGCGTCGTCAAAACTAGAAACTGGAATTTGTTCGTAATGCCAATCTATCTGTATCGTACTCGTATATCCAAGTTTTGCATTGGTTTTTAGACTGGTTTTTGTATCCCACGGGAGAGCTGGTGGTGGTGTTTTTGTTGCGGGCGATCGTGGTCAAACCTTCAGTCAGTTGACTACTACGTCGACAGCTGTCGTTTGTCCATGTTTCATAATTATAACTGGTACCAGGTATGTTGGTATATAATACCAGGTACGAAGGAACATGTACCTGGTAGCTGGTGTATAGTATATCAGGTACCAGATGTATCTACTTGTAATAGCGTCTTAAACCCAAGGTGTACATCGCCGTAGTCATTGGCATAGGTTTTATGCTTAGCCTCAGACTAAAGTACCTCTATTAATAAGTACTGCTGGTCAGAAGGATCGTGGACTATTTCCTATTTCATGTCTTGGACGGATGGTATTGGGTTCGGTTACTACTCTGTATACCTGGTACTTCAGGCATATTTTTTGTCCATAAGATACACGACCCACATCAGTTTTCACCAAACGAAATAACGTTTTATCCTCTTTTTCCTATTTTACTAGTTTTTCTCTTTGGGACGGCGATCTCTTGAGTTATCTTAATATTAGTACGAAGTGCTCTATTAGTCTTATGTATAATACCAGGGCCACACGGACTCAGCTAATAAACGTACCACAGGTATATTGATATATCGGTAATATGTTTTTCGTCCGGACGGAATTTCCGCTGACATGGATGTGCCACTCACCACCCACCCGTCACACGGGGTGCCGTGCCAAACTATGCCCACGTCGGACAGGTCATGATCTACAGTAGATCATCTAGATCATCTAGATCCTATATCTGTGGTTATGATTTGTTGTCCGGGATCTGTGTGCTGTGCTACAGATCCAACCCTGGAAACATGTGCTAGGTCATTGAAATCATCCGGTTATCACCCGGCAGCATGATGTATAGGTCATGCAGATCATTTAGACCAGGGATCTGCCTGCCCTGAAAGGCATAGATCATGATCTGGTTCGTTCGACGTGTGAACTGTCGGATATGACAGTACGAAAAGCCCGTAGTGGCCAAATCTCAAATCTGGTCATTCCGTATTCACAGCACTACACGTAGTTACTTCAATTATGTTATATGATAGTAAAACCCTAACCCCCATTCGCCTTTAGTTCTCTATTATTTTTTTTGGTAGTAGAATATTGTGCGGGGTGCCGCACCGTTGCCGTGGTGGTACACGATGTTTCCGGTGGAGCAAGCGGTTTACCCTGGACTTAGATCAGCAGTGTATTATCCCTTAGGTTCCTAGTGGTGACCCTAATCCTCATTGACGGTTGGTTCTTTATATATTTATGTTTGGTGATATAATATTATAATATTATATATACGGGTACGGGGTACCATCGTAGCGTGGTGGTGTGATACACGATATTTCCGGGAGAGCAACAATCTGTCCGCTCGACTTGGACCCTATTTATTGTATGGTCCCTTCGGGTTCCATTTCGCTTTGGGCATCAATCGCTACATACAGCGCTATACTCAGTAGAGCCTACCTGTGTGCTCTGCGTTTTGTTCCAACTCGTACTACGAGAAGTCTCGATATTATCATACCAGGTAATATCAATTTGGTCTATATAGGACGTAGAGCTGTAATAGTAATTTTTAGAGTACACTACTGTATTGGTTTTATCGTATCAATACTGCGTACCCCGGTTAGCGTCGCGCCCGAGTAGCATCGCAGTGATGCACGCCCTAGGGTCTTGTCTCAGCAATCCCGCCTTGGAGTCTTCAGCTGTGCCACTTTAACGCGAACTATTATAGTACTACTATCATACACGTATCATACCAGTTACTGTTTGCTGTGTTTTACGCTGAACGCGCTCTGCGTTTGGCCGGCTTTACGTACCACATATCATGCCGCCCGCTGCGCCGCTGACGGTCTGAAATGGCTATCCCCTAGGACAATATCGATTCACCGCAATACTTGGGAGACGGCGCTCGGAACTTGGAAAATAACGAATCGACCATTTGTTACCCCTTGTTTTAAACATATTTTCGCCCGCTTTGCCGCTGACGGTTTTCAAATTCAAACGATCGTCCACCTTACCTCACAGGCTGGAAAACATCGATTCGCCGCAATACTTGCAGTCGGCGCTCGGAGTGGTGATGCTAGCGGTGTCCAACCAAGACCATCACTTCCAGACCTTGCTTCGCGCTCTTACCGACAACTGCTGTCTACATGAGGCCATCTGCGTGGCACGGGACTTGGCGGCTAACCACACCGAGCCCGCGGTCATCCTCAGCCATCTCCTCCAGAGGGCCAGAGCGGTACCCGCCGAGCGACGCGCGGTGCTGTTGCGCCAGCTGGAACCCCCCGAAGGCATTCCCACTACGGGGGGCCGGTCCTTCGATGTACTTGTTCGAGAGCTTGCCCGGGAACTGCGGGGAGGGGGTAGGCCGGATGTGGCGCGGTTGTCCTATGGCCCGGAATCAGGGGAGCTAGATGTGGTGCGGTTGCCCTACGATATGGAATCAGGGGGATTGGATGCGCGATTGTCCTCCAGTGCGGGGTCGAAAGGGGCGGCGCTAGCTGCTGTGGCGTTGTCGCTTGGTACCGACGAGCTGGGTGGAAAGGAGGTGCGGTTGCTCAATGGGGGCGCGGGATCAAAAGTGGACGCACCGACTGCTTTGGGTGTACCCCTTGGTAGCGACGAACTGGGCAAAAGCTTGTGCTGTGGTGCGGCGGAACCGAAGGCTTCTGACCCGTCTACTGGTCCCGGCGACAGCAACCCAAGGGCGATGGTAAAGGTGCGTTTGGGTTTGGCTTATTGCGTTCTTTTTTTGGGCTATTTCATTCGTAGCGGTCTTCACCCCTCAACAAACTGCACCCATTATTTTGGGTACACAGTAGTTGGAATTAGCCGGGATAATTTTAGGATTGTATCAGCTAGAGAAAAAGGGTTATTCATAAGTGATGTCGCCGTTTAGTTGTAGACGGAGGGAGCACCCGAATGGATATTTAACACAGCCGATTGGGGTGCGTTTGTTGATGGCTGGACAACAAAGCAGTACATCAAATCGCGCCCGCTGCCGAAGTTTTGCACCCCTCTCCCTAACGTGGTTTACGCTGCAAAATGCACCCCAGTCTAACTCCAAGTAATTTATCTCGAAGAAAGTATATATAATTGCCCCCTTCAACCTGTTTTCCACAGCAAAATATGTATCCCAGTTTAATTTCAAGTAGTTTGTTTGTCCCCAAGAACGCGACTGCAGTTCTAAAGATGTTATTAACCCGTTTACCACTCCAAAAAATCCCCAACGTAAAGCAAGTAGTTACCCCCCTTCCCTTTTCACTTTTTTTTCCACTGCAAAATATATGCCAGTCATTTTGCTTGTGGTGTGTCCCCCAAAACGTGCAAGCAGTTCTAAAGCTTTTACTATCATACTGCAAATATTAGTTTTTCCCAAAAAACTTGGGTGCAGTTCTGAAGGGATACATAACCCTTTATACTACTCCAAAAAGTAGCCCACACTTACTTCATTATTTCTCGCAACAAAATACAGATTATTCTTGTTTCGGTTCCCAAACTCTAATAACCTTCTCCGTTTATTCCCGAGAGCGTGCAAGCAGTTGTAGAGCGGTTAGACTAAAACCCTTTAACTACTAATAATATTAATAATACTACTCCAAAAATTAACCAATTCTAATTTCAAGCAGTTTTTCCCCCGAAAACGTGCAAGCAGTTTCTTAAGCGGTTAGACAAACCCTTTGGCTACTAAAAAAAAATAGCCCAGTCTATTTCCAAGTACGATAGCATGTACCCACGAACATGGGTGCAATTCCTTTTTACTGCTACAACTTGTTTCCTACACTAATTCCGAATAGCTTATCCCTGACAACGTGCGGGCACTTTTAAGGCGGTTAGACTAACCCGTTGACTACTCCAAAATTTATTCTGCACTAATTCCAAGTATTTCCCCCCCAAAATCGCAGTTAATAAAGCGGTTACACTTGCTCTTTTACTACAGCGGGGTACCCGGTTTAAGAGTGCCCGTAGCATGATAAAACGGACTTAAGTCGGCTTGTCACACCTTGTGACGCCTGTACTAAAACCTACATGTACACTACTCAATCTGAGATAAGAGCGGTAAGACTTGCGTGTTCCGAGGGCCTCTTATATCGGGTACCCCCACTGTACTCGAAAGTGTATCCCATCCTAATTTCAAGCAGTTTTTCCGCAGAAACGTGGGTGCAGTCCGGAAGGGGTGCAGCCTTATTTACTCGTAAGGGGGTGACCTTTTCACGATGTACCAGGTACAAATATCATCCGACACTAACTTCAAGCGGTTTGCCCCCAGAACGTGCGAGCACTTCTAAAGGGGCCGAGGACCCGACGTGACACCGGTGCATCTTTTTGTGTCGGCTTTTATTTCATCTTGTCGTGGTCGATGTGTGTATGTGTTTCGGGCAATTTAGGGAGACATGTCAAGCAAGGCAAAACATGCGCTGTCAAGGGTGTAGGGCCTAAGTGTTCCACTCTAAAACCTAGTAGTTTGGTGTCAGTCACAGCATGTCAAGGCAAACCTGCTGTCTGTCAAGGGTTGAAAGTCGTGTCTCCTGACATCTTTGGTTTCGGGAGAGTGAATGCTGGTTCAGTCGGCAGCTTACGGCTATATTCTCTCGCGTTGGGACACGCGCTGCGATTTTCTTATTCGTTCGGAGACCCGCCTAGTCGGGGCTTTCAGCTGTGCAGTGCAGCCTAGCCGTCACTTTTTGGTTGCAGAGGGGGCATAACTTGGAGACGCGAGGCCAGCTCAATGTTACGGTAGCGTCCAAGTGCCGGTAGCTTGTTTGCGCTCCTCTGAAAGGATGCGATGCTAACGACATCGCCATGGATGGTAGAACCTATTTAGGTCCCTTCCAAAGGGTTTGATGCTCACAATGTAGTCTATAGCTATTTCTTACAATAGTTATGTATATACGTCCCTCCTACCCGGTTAAATGCTCGTAGTATTAGCTATACTGCGTATAGCGCGGGTATTCAAACATGGACGGCCGCGGGACTCGGCGAGTCTACACATGCATCCGCTCTGCGCATGCCGCCCGTTAGTTAGCCAGCGTCAGTAAATCGTCCTATAACTATGAAAAAATGTATAAACGACAGCTGTCGACGTAGAAGTCAACTGACTGAAGGTTTTACCACGATCGCCCGCAACCAAAACACCATAATATTATGTCAACAGGCGTCGCATCCCTTTTCATGTAATTTGCAAACGCCGCCCGCGCGCGAAACGCTCGCTCTTATGATGTATGCACCGCACGGTCCCAAATGGTGTTTGCGAAATGTATAACTCCGTCTCGTAGTTGTGACTTCAGAGCTTGTACCCCTCTAGGATGAGGTATCGGCACGGACACTGGATTTGCTCGATGCCGATGAGTAGAGAATAACGGTTTCATGTTGAAGCACATACACGCGCAAACACACACACACGCACGAAACGCACAAACGAAGAAACGCATACACCAAGAAACGAACAAACGAATGTTTGGGTGGCCGAGCGAGCGGCTGTTGGTGGTGGAGGCAAGCAGTGCCAAAGCGGTGCGGTGTACGTCTTCTCAACGAGACATATATGTTTTTGCACCATGGTTTTTGAGAGTTGGAAAAACAAACTTGTGTTGTTCTTCATGACAATATCGTACGAAAAAACTGAGAACTTGTCTTCTTCTTTTGTTTGGTACCAGGTATTTATTATGAAAAATGTATAAACGACAGCTGTCGACGTAGTGGTCAACTGACTGAAGGTTTTACCACGATCGCCCGCAACAAAAATGTACGGCACGCACCCACCCAAAACGTTTTAGGTGGCTGAGCGGCTGAAGATGGTGGAGGCGAGCAGTGTGAAGGCGGTGCGTCTTCTCAAGGAGACACGGGCTCAGCTTGAGGTCCAGACCAGCCTGGTGGTATCCCTGCGTGCCAGGGTAGCTAGCCTCGAGGAGCAGCTCAAGGCGCAGGCCGCGCCGTCGGCGGAAGGGTTGTGCGCGCTGGGGGTGGGGCTGGGGGACGAGTTCCTCAACAGGGTACGAGCAGAAGTCCCCGTAGTGACGGACAAGGAATGCCAGGAAGGGTGAGCTTGCTGTCTGATGTTAGCGTATGATACAGGACAGGACACCGATATGAATAGTAAGATACAGGGTAATGACATTGGCAGGCTGATATTTACGGAATGTTGAGAAATCCGGGGGCCTTCATACTGAAGTTGTAGTGGACAGTGTACAGGACACCTATTAAATAGTAGGATACAGAGTAAGGAGGAAGGCAGGCTGATATTAACAGAATCTTGAGAAATCCGGGAGCCTTCATTCACGCTCAAGTTGTGTTACGGGGGACCATAGTAAATAGGACCTACGGTACCCACTAAAACCTATATATTTCACTTTTTTTACTTACAATATTTGGTTCTGTTTACTATGGACCCCCGTTATAGTGTACAGGACACCTATTAATAGTAGGATACAGAGTAAGGAGGAAGGCGGGCTGATATTTACAGAATGTTGGGGGACCATGGTAAATAGGACCTACGGTACCCACTAAAACCTATATATTTCACTTTTTTTTTCTTACAATATTTGGTTCTGTTTACTATGGACCCCCGTTATAGTGTACAGGACACCTATTAATAGTAGGATACAGAGT